>VUQH01037801.1:0-11839 GCA_015106775.1 Etroplus canarensis | reverse complement strand
TTAAGAGGATTTGAAGGCAGATGTCTCAGAAGATTATTGGGGATAAGATGGCCAGCCACAATCACAATTAAAAACCTGAGTACCATCACAGGAGTGGAAGATATAAACATCTACATTAAGAAAACGAAGTGGCGGTTTATAGGACACATCCTCAGAATGGAAAACACCAGGCATGTAAAGAAGGTACTAAGGTGGACACCACAAGGAAAAAGAAAACCTGGAATTCTGAAAGGAACATGGAGGAGGGACACAGAGAAGGAGATGAAGGAGATGGGTTACACCTGGGGAGAGCTGGAGACCAAAGACAGAGCAAAGTGGAGGACCCTTTTGACCACCTTATGTGCCACAGAGCACAAATTTGATTGATGATGATGAGTCTGTAAGGCAGTTCATAGTTGTCTTCAACTTCATTCTGGCAACTCCTGCGATGATGTTGTTGCCAAGTGTATCGGCTTTAGCCTTTCCCTTGGACATAAATAGTGGAGTGAAGAGGGGGACCTGCTGCATGGGCAACAGCTCGTCTTCTACAGTTTCTCCGCCCAGGCCTGCACTCTGGAGAGGCCACTCCAGTGTTACTGTACCTCACAGCAACAGCATAACAAGGGAAACAGCAGTTTACCCGTTATAAGCTTGGGTTATTTGGCATAGAGCATGGTGCTAGGGGTTGTTTCCATTGGTGGATGTGACCTTTGCAGTCCACTGGACAGCTACCACCCACTTCAAGCTGGGCAGCCCCCAGCCAGTAAGGGGCTGTCCCACGACAGTCCATCTGCTTCACTGGGTACATGGAGTTTAGGGATCATATGGCTGACATGTGGAATGTAAACCCTGTACCAAACAACAGAAGAAATAATCTCAGGAAAAAAGCACTTAGCCATTGCTAGCTGGAATGTTTGAACGATGACCACTGGAATCTCAGTGGATCTTCAAGAAATCAGCAACACATGAAAGACTGCAGTGATTAACAACAAACTGCACAGATTGAATGTGGACATTCCTGCACTGCAAGAAACTCACCTGGCTAACTCTGCGGGAGAAGGACTACACCTTCTATTGGTCGGGGAATAGCATTGATGACACCAGAGAGCATGGTGTAGGCCTTGCCATCAAGAACCCTCTACTGAAGATGATAGAGCTTGGGGACAACGTGACTGAGAGAATTTGTTTGCTGTGCCTCCAAACTACTGATGGGCCTGTCAACCTCATCAGTGTCTATGCTCCTACTCTCTCCTCACCACGAGAGACCAAGGACAAGTTCTACGAGCAACTGCAGACATCATCCATGGACTTCCAAGACAGGTATACCTCATCATGGTTGGAGATTTAAACGCCAGGGTGGGAAATGACCATGCCTCCTGGCCTTCTTTCTTTGGTCAGTTTGGAGTTGGCAAAATGAATGTGAACGGACAATGCCGCCTTTAGTTGTGCACCCTACAAGAGTTGTCCATCACCAATTCCTACTTCAAAACCAAGCCCCAGCACAAGGTTTCCTGGCACCACTCTCGGTCCAAGCATTGGTGCTACCACCTGAAAAACGTTCTCATCACATATTCCTATCAGAGTGCTCACTGTGATACAGACCACTCCCAGGTGTGCAGAAAAATCTGGTTCCAGCCCAAGAAGATCCACCATGTCAAACCTCCAGGGAAACCACGCATCAATGCTGGTAAGACCCGGAACCCTGAGAAGGTAGAGAAATACACTAAAACCCTGGCAGAACCACCAGAGAGAGATGCCCAGCAGAGGTGGAACTCCCTTAGAGACAAGATCCACAGCACTACTTATTCTATTTTTGGCAAGAAATCGGGATAAAAGCAGGACTGGTTTGACGCAAACTCAGCAGAGTTCTTCACTGTGATAGAGTCCAAGTGCTCAGGCCTGTTTGAATACAAGTAACATCTATCTCAGTCCACAATGCAAGCACTGAGGTCAGCCAGGAGCACAGTTCAGAAAACTGCCAGATGCTTCAAAAACAGGTACTGGCTACAGGTCTGAGAGCATCCAGTTTGCAGCTGATGCTGGCCACATTCAGGGAGTGTACTATGGGATCAAGAAAGGCATCGGCCCAACTCAGAGCAAGACGGCACCAATCAAGTCCACCGCTGGCAAAGCCATCACAGATACAAGCAAGCAGCTAGACAGACAGGGTGGAGCACTACTGTACCTACTGTACGGCAGAGCCAGCACCATCTTTGACTCTGCTTTGGAAGCCATCGAAGAACTGCCTGTTATGGAGGAGCTCGATACGAAGCCAACCACTGAGGAGCTGAGCAACGCTATTGAGAGCCTCCCCTAACAGAAAGCACCTGGCCTGGATGGTATTCCACCTGAAGTCATCAAGTGTGGCAAGGATGTGTTGCTACAACAGCTTTACAACCTGCTTTGTCAGTGTTGGGATCAAGGAGAAGTACCCCAAGACATGAGGGATTGCAACATAGTCACTCTGTACAAGAACAAAAGGGACAGAAGTGATGGCAACAACTACAGGGGGATATTGTTGTTGAGCATTGTTGGCAAGGTTTTTGCTCATGTGATCCTGACCAGACTGCAGAAACTGGCTGAACAGGTGTATCCTGAATCACAGAGCGGCTTTCGATCAGAATGCTCTGAACTCGACATAATCATCTCCCTGTGACAGCTTCAGAAGTGCAAAGAGCAGAAACAGCCCCTATACATCACCTTCATTGGCTTGACCAAGGCCTTTGACCTTGTTAGCTGTAACAGCCTCTTCAAAGCCCTTGCAAGTATTGAATGTCCCCCTTAGCTCTTCGGCTTGATCCAGTCATTCCACACAGACCTGAAGGGAGTTGTACACTTCAACTGTTCAGCATCCCAGGCCTTTGACATCAAGAGCAAAGTCAAGCAGGGATGTGTTCTTTGCAGTCATGTTAAAGAATGCCTTTGTCACATCATCTACTGACGGTGTGTATCTGCATACCAGGTCAAGCTTCACGGTTAAAGGCAAAAAGACCAAAGTCCGTGAGGTCCTCATCAGGGACATGCTCTTTGCTGATGACGCTGCACTAGCAGCCCACAAGGAGGAGCAGCTACAGCCCCAGATGGGCTGCTTTGTTTGTGCATGCCAGGTGTTCAACTTGACCATCAGTCTCAAAAAGACAAAAGTGATGAGCCAGGGTGTCAGTGATCCACTACAGATCACAATTCATGACTACGAACTTGAGGTCCTGCACGAGTTTACCTACCTCGGTTCAATAGTGACCGACAACCTTCCACTGGATGCCGAGCTCAACAGACAGATCGGCCATGAGGCAGGAACACTTGCCAAGCTTACCAAGTGTGTGTGGCAGTGTACAGACCCTGTGTTCTCATGCCCTTGCTGTATGGCAGTGAAACCTAGACCCTCTAGACAAGAAAGGATGCTGAGCATCTTCTACCTGAGATGGCACATCCTAGGAATCACCTGGTCGGACAAAATCACCAACAACAAGGTCCTTGTCAGAGCCAACATCCCGTGCTGGTTCACACTGCTCCAGCAGTGCCATCTTCACTAGTTTGGCCATGTCCATCGAATGCAACATAGAAGAATTCCCAAGGACTTGCTATATGGAGAGTTGGCCCATGGGACCTGTGCCTGGGGATACCCACACCTCCGTTTCAAGGATGTCTGCAAACGTGACATGCGTGCCCTGGACATGGACTCCGAAAGGTGGGAGGAGCTCGCAAGTGACAGGACTGCCTGGAGGCAGGAACTTGGCAGAAGTGATTCTAGCAAACCACCAGGTGGCTGAGGAGGGGAAAGCCCTGTTCACACTATATATGGCTGGGAATGGAGTGCTGCAGAATTCAACTGGGGATATCATCAGGCAGTGGAAAAAGTACTTCAAGGATCTCCTCAACTCTACTGACATACCTTCCTCACAGGAGTCTGGAGATGAAGGGGATGGCTTGCTCATCACTGTGGTATTGAAGTAGTTAAAAAGCTCTCTGGTGACCAGGCCCCTGGAGTAGATGAGGTCTGTCCTGAATTTCTTAAGGCTCTCAATGTGGGCTGTCTTGGTTGACATGTCTCTGCATTGTTGCATGGAAATCAGGAACCGTGCCCTTGGATTGGCAGACTGGGGTGGTGGTACTCCTTTTCAAGAAGGGGGAACAGAGGGTGTGTTCCAGCTTCAAGGGGGTCACATGCCTCAGGCTCCCTGGAAAGATCTATTGCAGCATGCTGGAGAAAAACGCCTGTCAGTTAACTCTTAAATTCAGGAGGAACAATGCAGCTTTCATCCTGGCTGTGGAGCAATGAACTAGTTCTTCATCCTCTCACAGATATTCAAGGGTGCATGGGAGTTTGCCCAGCCAGTGTTTTGTAGACTTAGCAAAGACATGCAACTGCATCTCCTGGAGTGTCCTGTGGAAGGTATTTCAGAAGTATGGAATATCTGGCCCATTGCTATGGGCAACCATTGTGAGAGCTTGGTTTGCATTGCGGGAAATAGCTCAGACCCATTCCTGATGGGTGTTGGACTCCGTCAGGGCTGAACTATGTCACAGATTCTGTTCATAACTTTTACGGACAAATTTATAGGTGGAACTGAGTGATGGAGGGTTTCTGCTTTGGTGGGTTTGAGATCACTTCTCTGCTTTTTTCCATATGCTGTGGTTCTTTTGGCTTTGTCAGGCAATGACCATCCATAAACATCATATCATATATATGAAAGCACTAACAGGGGAATTTTGCTGTTAACTTTAGGCTTTGAATGCAGAACTTTTACTTAGTATAAATATTATCACTTTACTAAAACATCTGAATGATTCTTCCACCACTGCTTCTGTTCATGAGTGCTATTAGTGAGGAGCTTTTACCTGTGACAATCAAAAGGACTCCAGACAGATCAGACTGTTCCCATCCTTTATCATCTTTCTGGAGTCTGAATATGTATTCTGCTGAGTCATTCTTTGTCAGGTTTTTGATTGTCAGGACATGTTGGTTCTTCTTGTTGTCATGATACTCCACACGACCTGCGGCCTCAGTCAGCTTTTCATCTTCCTTATCTTTTCTTTTAATCCAGAATTTAGACTTTGGCTGTTGGTCACCAGGATGTGAGTATTCACTTATAATGTTAACTGAGGATCCTTCCAGAGCACAGATTCTCCTGTTGGCGTAATTCACGCTCCAGCAATTGACTCCATTATCAGCGCCTGAGGAAAAAAATTAGAGAGTTAAAACTGACTGAATGACCTGTATGCTGAGACGACAGTTTTTGTTAACTAACAGATTTCTTCAACACTCACAGACTTCTGCAGAGCGAAGATGTTCATGGTCTAATACTGCACAAAACAGGTTCTCTCCTAAAGAGCTTTGAGCTGAAATCTTTTGAGTTCTGGAAATGATTTGGCTGTTTCGGTGCCACATGTAGCCAGTTTGAGTCAGAGGACACGTGGTGCTACAGGTCAGTGTGACACTCCCATGTGCATTTCCAGGAGTCCTCACAGCATGTACCTCTTAAGAAATGATAAATACAGCTTCCATAAGTCACTTTTGTATATATGTTAATATATCTTGGCAGTAAATATTACAATATGTATGTGTTCATATCATATATTTTATACATTAGTCATGATGATCTCTCCCATTCTGCTTGTTCCTATTCTGTATTTCATAAAATAAAACAGTGAACAAATAAAACTTCAGAAGAGTTTGAGGAGATGTGCATCACCTTTTGGATATGTAATGGAGCAGGACTTGTCAGATCCCTGCTTGTAATAACACATTTCTCCTTTGGCATAAGTCACACTGAAGCAGGTTGGTGTGATGGAATCTAGAGTTAAGAAATTTTAGATCTTTTTTGAGAATGCTTTCCTGTTCTTAATTTTGCAACATGACAAGTCTCATCACTCACCCACTGAGACTTCAGGGGCTCTGAGATCCTCATAGCCCTTGACAGCACAGGAGTATTTGACTGCTTCCTCACTGCTGAGGAGCTCTTGATACCAGGGAGACCAGTCCTCATAGAGAAACTCTTTATTCTTGTACCAAATGTAAGCGCTAGGATTTTCAGTCAGAGGACAGCTGCTGCTGCTGCACATCAGTGTTACTGTGTGTCCCTCTGTGGCAGGAATCACCTTTACCTGCAGCTCTGTGATTATGGTTAACATAAATAACATTAATGCAACGAGTATTCAAAAAGTTACTGATTAACAATGTTTTGGAAAAACCACTGTACCTACGACATGAAGATAAATTCCACTTTTTTTGCATATATCTATTGTGACAGCTGTTTCTCTGCAGCAGTAAATATTTGCATCATTCTCTGTTAGATTATTTATTGTTAGAGTGAAGTTGCTGTCTGCTGAGATGCTGTACTTTGCATGATGTTTATTTGCAGAGGGCTCAATCTTGAAGTTACCCCTGTATACAGTGTACCAGTTCATGCTTGAAGTGGGATGTCGATCTGAGCAGGGCAGATTCACTGATGAACCTTCCAAGGCACAGATCCTGTTTGGTTTTCCCCGAACACCTTTAACACAGCATTTTATTAGCAAACATCTGTGCAGATTTACATTCCCAACACATAAAATTCCTCAGTAATTCTACTACCACTACTATTCAGATATTCTACTCATCGGCCAGTGAAATAGTATAAAACTGTAAAATATCTTGTCATGTCACTTTGTCTGGAGATTTGAGAACCCAAATGCAGAACTACAGCAGACACCGTATGGCAAACACAAAGCAAGCTTCTTTGTAGCTGATGAAAAGAATCAAAATCCAAGAATAACCAAAGGATGCTTAAGAAACTCAGGGAACAAACATGAGCACTGAGAGAGGAACAACACAACAAAGAGCAGATGAGCAACAGGGCTATAAATACACACAGAATGACAAGTAACAAGTGGAGGGGAGAAGCACAGGTGACAATAATTAGGGACTCAGAGATGATGAGGACAGAACAGAGGGGTGTATTACAAAGTGAGATTATTGGGTTGGCAAGCTATGTTGAGCTTAAAGTTCGAGTTTTGAGTGTGATTAAGGTGACACTCTTTTAAGCTGGTTAAATCACTGGGTTAACTTAACCTGGTTCAAAGCAGGTTATGTTGAGAGTTCTGGTTTAAAGTCATCTGAAAGTAACATGTTTTCTCTTATTTTATTTAAAGTGTACTCTGAGTACTTTAGAGATTGCTGTAGGAATATGTTTTATATAGTGACCTATTCAGTCATATCTTACTTTTATCACCAAATGACTCCCAGTTGCACGGTCACAGCAGTGCGAGCTGTATGTGTTGCACTGTCACAGGAATTTGCACACTTTTAGTAGGTGAAAATGTTTACATGTTTGGTCCTAATCTGCTACTAAGTGTTTTACAATCAGAAATTGGAGATACTTAAATTCAGATGAGAGAACTGATCAGTTACATTTGTGGTCTATTTATCACTGACAACACTCAACCAATACAATTAATTTATCTTTGATCAGGCAACAAGCTAAAGTGATTTCCACATCCCCATTATTAGGGTATAGGAGAGAGTAAGTACTGAACACATCGGGGTAGTCTGTAGTATTTAAATGTATCACCCTCAAGTTTCAGATCCCTAAAAAGTGCCCCTAAAGAGAAATCCTGAGCTGGCAAAGAAAACCGATGAAGCTGGAGTTTTAGGTTTTGTCAAGTCAGGTAAAGAAAGCCTGGCAATGTAAACTTGCTTTGTAATATACACGACGGATATCAAAATATTAGGAAGTGCACGAAGAGTAAAACTAAGCACAGAGACAGAAAAACAACAAACAGGGGAGATGCAGGGAAAACATGGAAACATAACCAGAACACAAGAACTCAGGAAACTAGCTAAAACATGACTGCTTGGACCCAAACTCTCAGAAGCTGAAAACAACAAGAAACAGCACAAGAGTCCATAAACCTTGAAATCCTATAATAAATCACAAACTGAACATAGTAGGAATAGCAAAACCCAAACATAAGAAAACACTTGAATGAGGGGCTTAATAGAGTAAATATAAGGAGAACAAGGAAACCTATACTGAAAGAGACAAAGAGAATCAAGTTCATCATCCCAAGGATAAGAATATACAAAATACTACAAAAAATCAAAACACTAGCACAAAAGGACATAGGTCATAACAGAGAGTCTTGTACTTTAATACACTTGAGCTCATCAAGACAGAATAAGTAAAAGCTTTCTAACAGTTATTTCCTGTTTTCTGTAAGCTTTTTGTAACTTTACAACAATTTGTCTGCACCTAAAAATGTTTTACAGTCTTGAATTAACAAAAGGAGATTAAAAAAAAAACATGTTTCCTACCTGAGAGATAAAGAATGAAAACCCCAAACAAACACCTAGCTCCTGCCAAGAACATGACTGCTGCAGACTTCAGCCTCTAATCAGAAAGTGGATGGTATGACCTTTTAAAAACCTCGACTGCTCTTTCTAATCAAAAACTGACTGCTGAAAATCAGAAGCGTTCTTCTGAAAGAGACTGATGACAGAATGGACAGAGGTCTGTGGCAGTGTGTATGTGAGACAAACTGCATGCAACGCTCTCAAAGCACTTCCTTTATTTTTAGGAAGAAGAGACCTCTTCTAAAGAATCAGTGTGGTTAAGCAGCTCTATGAACATTTAAATTTATTTTTAGGTTCTTTTTTTTTTTCCTTTTTTATCTTTATGCTTAGCTTTGTTGGTTATCGATTTTCACATCCTCATGAAACACGCAGTTTGAGTACATTTTGTTAACCATTTATTAAAATGCTTTCAGAGTTCTCAGTGAGAACAGAGCCATTTGTATGTTAGTGGCTGTTCTGTGGTTTTGGGGGGGAAGAAACCTGAAGACATGATGACTTTGAAGGTACAAATTTAAAAAAAGTAACACCACACAGATGAATGCAAGCATCCTATCTGACAAAGTACTTAAAAAATAACAAGCGCATCATCACAAGATCAACACACGCGTGCAAATTTTTTTGATAGAATCAATAACATATTGAGTTGTATTGCTTTGACTAAGACATTTTATTTAATGCATTTCATTACCAACATTTCTAAAATAGAAAGCTCGAGATTTCCTACTTTTTAGCAGATTTTGTAAATATATACATATATATAATGTTTCACCACAGAGCATTTGAGCCACTGATAGATACACCAGCTGAGGTGTGAGTGGAGATCAGCTGTGTGGTTCATAATGAAGTGCAGTTGGTTACAGCAATGGTCACCCTGCTATGACTGAGTTTCAGTGTTTTCATCCATGGCATCAGATTTCACCTGAGGAGATAACAGAAGAATTGTATTTTATTTTACTGCATAAAACTCTTGGCCCCAGAGCGCAAGCAGCACCCCCGGGTGCCGACGTGCACACCCCAGGCCAAACTGGCCCATTGCGTCCCTGAAGAGGTAACTCCTCGCCGCATGGTCCCTCAGGATCTCACCCAGCACTCCGACGAACAGCTGCAGAACCAGATCCAGGAGTATCCCAAGGATGAGGGCGGCAATAGCTCAGTGTGTCAGAGGGCTCATTTGGGAGCCAGAGGGTTGCTGAGAGCTGCTGGTTCAATACCTGCCCGCACCTGGACCCCGTGGCCATTCAAGACCCGACCAGGCCAAAAAGACATCACCCCCTGAGCATTGTAGGTGTGTCCTTGAGCCTGGCACCTGAAATGGCAACCTTGCTTGCTGACCCTTGCTAGATGCTACATAGAATAGTGTGTGTGCATTCAATCAGTAAGGAGTTTTGGCAACTTGAATTTCCCCAGCTGGGGATTAATAAAGTTGTTTGTCCCTCCACCAGGGCAGGAGCAGGGGACAGCCTTGATCAAATGTGACTGTTTGTGTGATCCTTTTGAATTTACTCCTGTTGTATTCTGCCTCAGCTATCTTTCAGAGAGATGAATGTATCTACTCAGTTGATGTAAAGCAGACTGTATCCTTCCATTTTGCTCTCTGTCATTTGAGGTCCCCTGTATTCACTTCACAATAGCCAAGTTGCACACTTACCCTCCTCAGTGCCCACTCATAATACTTGTGAAGAAACAGGAAGCCTCTGCAAGCTACGTGAAGTCACGCTGCATGTACAAAGTTTGCACAGCAGAAGTGAGCCATGCAGTAGGAGATGATTTCATATCTGTTGATCTCTAAGCCGGAACATAACCAGAGCAGGCTAGTTCTGCAGCATAAATTACCATGGTGATATACTCTTGTAAGAAGTGAACTGCCTGTAGTAATGAAAACCCAAAATTAACCATGAAGTTACCTGGACAAACACAAATCTTGTTTGGTAGTAGAGGCCTCTGCTGACAGGCATTCTGTTTAACTTTCAAATAATTAATGTCAGCTTTTCTCACTTAACCCTGCTAAGTCAGCACATATACGAACATCTGTGATGATTTTATGGAATAATGTGTGGCTCTGTTACTGAAGTTTTATTCCTGAGGTGCCTTTAACTATGTTTGTGTAGTTCCTTTACTGCCAGGAGAGGGAGACAAAAGCTGTATGTTGGGCACAACAGCAAGGCACAGTAAAATGGATCATTATGTACAAACTGTTTGTTCTAACACCCTGTATCCTCCCACTGTGGTTGTCAGGGTTTTTTTTTTTATATAACTGTATTACTTTCAGAAATTAGTCAGTTTATGCAAAATATGAGTGAAAGATCAGAAATCTATAATGTTGACTCTAACTGGTCACCTGCTCTCACTGTAACAAACAAAGAAATTTTGTATAGATAATGGGAAATGAAGTTTGATATACACAACAGGCGGATGAGTAAGAAAGGCAGCATTCCTCTCAAAGTCTTTAAGTAGAGTCCATATCTTGTGGAATGAGACCTGAGGTTTTGTCACAGCTTGTTGTACATCTGAAACTGACATCAGCGTAATGGACGGGCTCCTCTTCTCTGGGGTGATCTGGCTGTATGGTGGAATGGAGAGGATCTGCGTTGTTTTTGCAGAAGTAGACATTGCTGTAGTGCAGCTCATTCTCCTCTTTTGGTTGAGCTGAGATGTTTTCACACACAGGCTGAGGGCTTAGCTGATGAGGACAAACAGCAGTACATTATATTGCACTTTCACACCTTTGACACCTTCAGATGTTTGCAAAACAGATCAGTCGATATGCAGGAATTAAAATGTATAAAGTAGATTCACCTCCACTGTAATCTTTACCTCCATGCTGTTGCCAGATGTTTCATTTCTAGAAGACTGACTTCGATTCTTTTTTCTAGTGATGAAAATGAATGAACCAAAAATTAAGTGATTTCAGACCAGAGATGGAATGTATTGCGTTGAACCAAAAGGAGTGTTGCTTACCGAATGAACAAGAAGACAGTGAGAGAGACTAAAACCAGGAGAGCTACTGAAACTCCTGCACCTGGTGATCTCCGATTCCCTGTGATTCTTTGGACAGTGAGAGTCTTTGGAGCAGAGCTGATATCTTTGTTGGTTTTCACAGCACAGGAGTAGCTTCCTGCATTCTCCCTGCTGACTGGGTCTAGGATCAGATGTTTGTTTTGGTTCTGTGTCAGGTTCAGAGGTCGACTGTTCAAGTACCAAATGTAGTTTGTGTTGTGAGTCAGAGGACAGCTGGTACTGCAGGTCAGTGTGACTCTCTGACCCTCTGTCACCACTGCAGGAGTGATCTTCACTCTCAGGTCTGAAAAAGAAAAAAAAAATAATAAATCCACTCATTAAATTGCCAAACCTTTATTCCAAAACAGCTTAGAGGAAAACATTTCTATTTTTATGCTGCTGCATTTGTCTTGAGTTATTGATTATTTTCAAATAACACCTTTTTATGTCATTAGTGTCAATTGGAAACAATGAATCCTCAGATTTGGTGATATGATTTTTTCTGATAAACTGAAAGATTTAAAAAACATG
>VUQH01037799.1:15415-31278 GCA_015106775.1 Etroplus canarensis | reverse complement strand
TGCACACACACACACACACACACACACACACACACACACACACACACACACACACACACACACACAATGGTAATCTTTAAGGGAAATCAATGCAACTTAAGTTCCTGTAAGTTTTTCTGTTTCAGTCATTATTATTCTCTTTAGGGAGTGTGCATATGCCCATTAAGTGCTACAAAAATGATCTGCTGCAGGCTCTGAAATTAGTTAGTGCCTGCTGATTCACTAGGAAAAACTTAATGCAGTTGCTATAAATGTTTCCAAGAAAATGGTCACACTAGAAATCAAATTTAGCATCGTGGGTGAATGACAATAATTGGAGTTTCTTTTTAAAATCTGTGGACTCCCTTTACTGGTGTGTGGTAGTATAATAAAGATAGCTCGCCCACCTGCACACTGAGAATACTTTATGCCTGTTCACTTGCCCTCAAACATTAGGAAGAAGCAGGACTGGAGTGTTAGTGTGTGACTTGCCTCCTGACTGCGAGCCATTATCACACCTCCCACCGTGCTCAACAGCCACAGAGGGAAACTCTGAGATAGTGGAATGGGAAGAGGAGCTTTTAAAGCTAAAAGTGTAGTGCAATGGTTTGTAATCTGTCTTTTTTATTTTAGATGTACCACCACCCTGTTAGATGCACTCAAGTACCCCTTCAGCAACACCATACATACACTTTTAGCTTACGGTAGTTATTTATTTCAAACATCTATCTGTTACTTTTTCACACTTGTCTGCTTGCTAAATTAGTTCTTATGCACAAACTTGAACATAGGATTCAGTTTTACCGCAGATTTAATTTTCAGATGTACTTAATGAAAAAATTATGTTTATTTTTCAAATGAGTTGAGCTACTGGATTTGTTCACATCCCCCTTGAGTATGTGCAGTACCTGGTAAACCTATCCTATGGTAATTACTGACGCTGTACTGTATGATTGCTCATTCTCAGAAGAAACCCCTGTGTCCTGTAGTGTGGATTTTTAGCAGCTTTACTATCTGAGGAGGATACCATAGCATGGCGTGCAGTGTCAGTGAACAGAAGGGGGTTAGGAACAGACCAGCGATCTCCCACGTGTATTTCATAATGAGGTGCCTTAAGAGTTGGCAGGAGACAGGGGGGCAATTTAGAGAGCACGAAACGGAAGGAAATTCCCCCCCGAGTTCTCACATTGTACTCACCATCTCTCCCAGGCCCTTTATTTTTCTTCTCAGTTTTGACCTCCATCTCTCTTCTCTCCCACTCTATTGATCCTGCAGCATCTGTCCTTGTCTTCAATGAAGGACTTGAGGAGCACAGGATGTTTCTGACAAGAAAATTGTCTCACATGGGTTCCCTTTGTCAGATCTAGCAAACCAGGGGGCTAACAGCACTTAACAGGTTGCCACACAAGAGCTATGGATATCCTGCAGCTCGTGGGCCTACAAATACATCAAAAAGGGAGTGCTCAAGCAGAACCTTCATTATAGTCAAGAGAACAAGTTGATGGAGAAGAAGGATTTTACTTGGTTTAATAGCTAAAACTCCTTTTCAAATTTCTGTTATATTGAAAATGAACTTTACTACTGTCATGCAAAACATTACAGATTACAAGTATTTTAACACTATGGATCGGTCTAAAAGAGGATGTCCCATGGTATGGACTACAGAGTGATGGATAGTCCAATTAAGCCAGATCAATGTTGATCAGGTTCTTGTAATTGGTCATAGTTAATTAGACATGGGCTTGGAGTAACGCAATAAGGAATTAAAGCCTTGTGAACTTGAGAGGAGCTCTAACAATCAGTTTTATATGGTTAATTCTCAATGCAGCTGCCATATTTCCTCCTGGTGTTTTAATGTGTTTCCAAAAAGCTTTTTTGCCTCACAACACTCATCTAATTTGAACTGCAGCTTTCAACATGGGGAATTATTAGAGTAGCCACTGTAGCTGGTAGCTTTTCAGCAACACTCACCACCCAAACAATTGTAGGGCTTTCAGAGTATTGCATCATATTTCATCATTCAATCATGATGGATTGCAAGAGAGGCATGTTGTTTGCTCAGTGATGTGTCTTCTCTGTATCTAATAACATCACTCAGACTCCTCATCTGCCACGGTTAGGGACCACCCTGAGTGACATTTAACCCCTCAATGAAACTGTTGTCGTCTATGTGAAGTAACAAACAAACAACAACAACAAAATTGTTAGAATCATTACTTTTAATCAGCAGGAGTAACCGACATCAAGACTGCGCAGTTGTGCCTGTGACTCCCCACACTTCTGAGCTTTGCAGCTTTGTGGTATCTGATCGAAATCCAGTATTAGACCCTGGTAGTTGTTAGGCAAACATCCATTTTCTGCCATTTATCCAGTCCCAGGTCACAAGGGCAGCAGTCTAAGCAGAGAAGCCCAACCCTCCTTCTTCCCAGTCACCTGCTCCAGCTTTTCTAGTGGGACACCAAGGCGCTCCCAAGCTGACCAAGAAACACAATCTCTCCAGTGTGTCCTGGGTCTGCATTGGGACCTCTTCATAGTTGGACATGCCTAAAAACACCTTACCTAGGAGGTGTCCATGAAGCATCCTAGTCAGGGGTCCACCTCAACCACCTCAGCGGGCTTCTTTCAATGTGGAGGAGTAGCAGCTCTGCTCATCACTGCATGTCCAAGCTCTTCACCCTTTCTCTGAGGGAGAGCCCAGACACCCTATGAAGGAGCTCATCAGGCTTTGGAGAAAGTGCACAGATGGATTAACATTAATGTATAGTAGCTGTTAGCATTTCTATTGATTTCCACAGAGAAGTCATGACTTTTAGTCCCATCCAAAACAGGTCAAAAATGGATTGATTGACAGGTTTCAGAGCCTTAAAAGCAGCTGTGTCCTTCCAAATGACAAGCCTGTTCTGATCTTTTGAGCATTGCTTGGACTTGTATCACAGTTTCTGTGCAATTTTTTGTGATACACCAGTGGGACCATGTAGGACATCACACTAGTGTATCGGTCTCAGAATCTTTGAATTCCAGTTGGGAGATTGGAGATTCTGAGACTGATACACTGGTGGGACCCTGTAGGATCCAGTTTTCCATCCAAACTACAATATATGCAGCATGACTCTAAGCTTCACACAGTTCATACAGTTTTTTAGCCTTGGGAATTCTGCTGACTATCGGTATCAAGCAACATGGTCCATAAAATACTAAAAATCTTTTGTCTCCCTTAATGGGAATTTTCTTCAGCGTGCTCTAACATATACTGAATTGTGTCCATGCGCACAAAATGATTATTGCTTTTAAAAGCCAAACATTAGGTCCACATTAAAAGATTTTGGGGAAGTGAATAATTCTGCCACTGACACCAGAGACTCAAGACATACATGTCGCAGATTGCCTTCCTTAAGCTTGATAATTATTCTTCACTTTCAGCAGCAAAAGGAACAGCGAGAGTCATTCTGTCTTCCTAAATTGTGCGCTTGTTGGGAAGAGAATGGAATATTTAGAAAATAGTGCTGAAGGACAGTCTCCAGATCTGGTTGAAAGTTTGGTGACATGGTGAGGAATAGGCATTAAAAACTGCTGCGTTAAATTCCAAATAAAAGACATTGTTTGGGCTAAAATACAGCAGTGAAGCTTTGTTTTCTGCTGCCTTGCTGCTTTCTCTGGACAAAATACTTCTGGCACAAAATATCCTACTGAAATTACTTACACTCACTGACATGAAAAAAATGTGACAATTCGTGTCGATGAACACATACAACAGACTGACTTTTCATGACTGCCAGTCTGCCTAAGACTGGGCTGTATAAAATGCAGTCTGCTTCAGGAGCCATCCAGAGAAAAAGAAATGGTGTATGCACATGCAACAAGGTCGACTGGGTCCACAAAAAAATGAAGAACAAGAAATGGAACAATATTAAGCTGCACAATATACAGCTGACATTTAAAGGAGTCTGATGTGCACAGTTAAGGTTCAGACAAAATATTGCACACCAACCTGTACAGTTACAACCCAGGACAGGACTGACTAGTGGAATCAGTTGATTAAATAGGTTGCCATGGTTGAATTAGTTTAACCCTTTTTTGCTTTCAGGTAAGTGATGTCCCACAGTCACAGACTTCAAACTCTTCACCTTTACAAGTTTTCCCTGACAGCATTGCCCCAGGTCTCAGGTTTTATCAATCTAAATGAAAGATGTGAGTGGACCTGGTATGACCTGAAAAACATTGATAACTCTACACCCTTTTTAGGGCTGCTCAACAACCCCTAAATTTAATCTTAGCACCCCTAAAATTAACTATAATAATGTATTAATAATGATGCATTTTATTATTTTCTGACATGTACTTCTATCACTACATTATTACACATCTATCAAATCAGTTTTGAGCTCATTCTAGTAGCATGGACTTCACTGTTATGATGGACTTCGTGATAACATTTTACATGACTCATATCATTCTATATATAGACTGAACAGGATAGTTGCCACGACACTGAAACAACAGACTAAATATCTGTTCTTCACTCAGGGGGAGCCTGTGTGATGTTCTGTGTGGAGTCTGCACAATAAAGGAAGGGATTATATTAAAGTGAAAACTTTCATGCAAACACAAATCTCTTAGGTTTGTTTCTTGCACCGGTGTATGGAGAGGCAACCTAGTTTACCAGAGTCTGTACTAAATGATGCTACTTTAACAATGTCACACATCTTGCTTGATGATTTGAGGGACTGTCCCCACATGGATGAGAGACTGAAACAATGTTGTGCACATTTCTTGTTATATCTGCTTCACTCAAATCTTTAACCTTCTTTGGAAAATTCCAGCCATCACGATTGAGTTTTTGGCTCAGATTTCATTAACTAAAAAAAGTTTCCAGCCTTAAATGGGTGTGTTATATTGAAATCAGTGATTAATCATTATGAACTAATGAGGTTGCTTTTGAAAGTAACATTGCAACATGTACCTTACTGAAGACATCAAAAGTGCTGAATATATTTTCAAGCAGCATATTCTTTTATTTATTTAACATCATTCATTGAGTATTATTATTATTATCATCAATTAGTTATGCATTATTGTTTTAATAATGTATTAATCTTAAGGCAATGTATGCATGGCATTCAAAATGGGGGCTGAGCCCCTAAAGGTCTGATCCTTGAATTGCCCCTGAGGAAAACAGTTTTTGATGAAAGTGCACTTTTAAAGTACCACAACAAAAATAAGGCTCAGTAACCTCTTGGGCAGACTTTGCTGTTGAGTTCATCTTAGGCAGGAGTGACTGGATCCTTTATTTGTCTGTCACCTACAGTTTTCTCTGTTTCCATAAGGACCCAATATTTTTCAGAACATTTCATAACATGTAGTTGCTCACTGTGGCATCTTGTACATTCAAACATATTCTTATTTTGCATATGTTATCACCAGTAAGCCCACTGTATCTCGTACACTTAAATAAATGTTAATGGAAAGCCTCATTTTCATGGTTTATGCAGCTGGTGTAAAGGAAATATACGGCATTGTTTAGTACCATATACAGCATATGTATTATTCGAAAACCCAGAGTGAAATTTATAGCTGCAAAGGTGGAGTCTCATTAGTGAGGAAGAGAAGCAGGTATAAATAGCACCTGATTTCTGGGGTTGATTCACTATCACAAGGTCAGTGGAGCAGCAGTACTGCTGGGGGATAAGGTTTCTAGGACAGTGTTCAGATATGAAGATGAGAAAATATACTTCACTAGTCATGGATAGAGAGATACTGAGATGACAGAAAAGAAAGACAGGAAGGGTGATATTTCAGGCAGCACTGGTCTTTCACTTTTCAGTTCACAATGGCTTTTTTCTTTAACAATTTCTTTTAACATGCAAAATGTGACAGTATATTTTTATTACCTCTGAAGTGTCTGTTGACTCTACCTCTGTATCATCTTACTACAGCTACAGCTGCACTCACTGTGTACACTGGTACACTCGACCGTTTACATTATCTACATTTAAAGCTATGGCTCATTGGTCATCATCTGTTGTGAACATAACCCTCATCCAAAAGGCTTGAGATATTTTTACTGATAAAAATCTACTAATACTCAATAGCAAGTTAGGAAAAAATAAAAATGTCAACAGTGGCTGCTTGACTCTGTTTGTGAGCTCCACTTTAATAATTTTGGTGGAGTAATCCTTCTGTAGTATAGACACTAACCCAGGTTTAATCACTTGAATAAAAATGTAAAGAAAGAGAAGAAGAAAAGATGCTTCATTAATCCCTGGACAGGGGAAATTACAAGCCAATACACTCTTTTTTAGTTGTTATATCTGAACACTTTTGCGTGCAAAACACACAGCAGAACCAGAAACATGCAGTGTTGAAGGAGGTGCAGAACAAGGCAGTCCATTACAGGTGACAAGGAGCACATTGGGGGGGCGGGGTTGATGCCTTTCTCAGGGGCACCTAGGCAGTACTGAGGAGGGAGTTAGCTGACACCTTCTTTGGTCTGGTCTTCAGTCCACCACCATATGCACTGGTCTAATACGGGGTCTTGAATTGGTCGGTCACAGGTTGGCCACCAGGTCCAGGTTAGTCTTGAGCCAGCGGCCTCAGCTACCCTCTGGCTCCCAACCAGGTCATCTGACAGACTGAGCCACTGCCGCCCCCCCGGAAATACTTATTATAATCTCCATATGCTTTTCAATCAGTGGCTGATACATGAATAATGGAGATACACGAATATTCTACCAGTGTTAACTGACAGAATACTCATGATTCTCCGTAAGCTTAGGTTTATTTGCTTTTTTATAGATATGTCACAATAATGGCAGTAATCACTTGTAGAACTGCACTATAAAACAGACTTAATATATGTTGGACATAGTGAATCATGGCTGTGTAAAATCAGCAGGATACTACCTGGGCTCTTCTGTACTTATATTTATTACTCTTAATACACACTAAATGGACAAAGCATTTGCAAGTACATACAGTATAGTATGTCTGAAACATTAAAAACTGTGTGAAAAATTTAGTAGTCAAAAAAGAACAAACACACAAAGTCACAAAATGCTCTTGATAGTAGCAAGAGTCTGTGGTGCTCTGATAGCCATGTGGTTCAGGTACCTACTGCATGGGCTCCAGTTTAAATCTTTAACATGTGGACTTTTATTGAATGTTCTTTCCCATATTTTCAGTCTAAAAATAGCACAAATGACTAAAAGGAAAAATCTTTTAAAAAAATACCACCAAATTTGATATAAATGTTGAGGAACTTTGTGTTAACTATGAGCTTAAGACAAAGTTTCTCATAGTTTAAAGCATTTAAACCAAACTGTGTAGAACTTCTGTGTTTTCTACACCTAAAAACATAATTAAAGATGAAAGATCTTGCATAAAACTACTATATTATGAATGACTTCAAACCATCAGTGGTTAAACCAGAAAAAGACAGGGGTGTGTTTCATGTAATACCATTAAATCTAACTCCTCAGGCACCTGTCAGTGTTTCTGACAACAAGTTTTAATCAGATTTCTGTGGAATAGCAGAATTTTTGTTTTGTTCTGAAATGTGAGAACTAACTTTAGATTCAATCTGTCAGCACTCGAATTCATGTCTTCTTAACCTGAGTTTTGCAAGTAGAATGTTAATGTGCAAAAGAAATCAAATCTAGATGGAAAATACTTTAGGAAAGGAACGATTTACTGATGCATTGTGCTGGTAAACAAACTAATGGAGCGTTAGAAGTGAAAGTTATAATTGTACTAATTCCAGTGGAAGCATCAGTGTTTTGTACTCACTGTAGCCTGTTACTTTTGACAGTGAAATTCTACACATCACGCTCACAGACACACACTCCATTTGATCAATTCATGTTACTGTTAGTGTGACAGGCTACTAATGACTAATGCAATTTTAATGAATTAAACCTTATGGAATCATCCATCTCCACACCTACTGAGACCACAAGACTACAGAGAACGAAATAATCACATCACACAAGAAGAATGTGTGAGATTGTATGGCTGCATTATGCTGTTAAAACCTTTGTTTTAGAAAAGAAGCAAAAAGGTTTATTTCTAAGGAAATGCATTGGCATGCAATGTGCACAGCAGCATGTGAACCAATCATGAAAATGTCAGTTTTCATAAGAACATGGATGATAAGTTATTATCAGTAACCTTGTAGTGTGAAATTGATGTCTGTGGCTGTTGGGACATAAGCATAGAAAACAGTTTAATGCAATAGATCGTACAGTATATCTCCAATGCATCTACATTATTGGGTGTTTTTACCGACTGAGGGGGTATGAAAAATGCTCCAAGATTTATTCTGGTGTCTGTAGGAGTGATATTTGTCTCTATAGGAGGAACAGGAGGCATGCAGTGAATTTCACTGTCCTATTCTCAGTGTGTGCGGACATTTTTTTTAATCATATTTTCACTGTATGTATTACCATATCATTATTACCAGAATGTCCCAAAAGTGGTCTTTAGTATATCCCTGCTGTACTGTTAATCTTTGAGTAACTCTGACAGGAGAACATGGTGTAATCTAGACCCAGTTTCTAAGTGAGAGAAGTACACCTTCTAGCCAAATATCAGGGACAAGGCAAGCACTCAGAAGTATTGAAAAAAATGTCAACAACGGCCTTATTGATCCTAGAGCCATGAGTGATGTTTTTGATGTCCAACATGTTCTCCAACAGTAAAAAAAAATCTGTTCCACACTATACTGAGGAGCAGCCACCACTCTGACCCCGTGTCTAATTGACAGGGGAGGTGAACCTTCACTAGGGAGGGATGCCATGGCTCACTTAAACCAAACACTTGGCAAAGTGTAGTTTGTTTAACTGACAAAACGATGAAACAAACTCCTCTTACTTTCTCACCATGGACAGGGTACAAATGTTGAAAATCTGAAAAAATCAGTCCAAAGTCCCAAATTAACACAGCAGCTCCACATGCTCCACAACCCTGCACTGCACACCCATTCAGACTCCCAGCTTGCAGTGAGGAGAGGAGAGGAGAGAGACTTATCATGAAGCAAGATCAGGACCAAATCTCCATATGTTAATGTTATGATTTTAATTCTATTAGAACACACAAACAGGAGCCTGGCCTTTGGGGGAACTGCTATTCTCTGTGGGCCTTTGGATGACTTGGCAGGGAGCTTTTTAATAGTTACCACAGTGGAAAATAAAACCAACAGCGAGCTGTGGTGAGTCCTTCCAGAACACAGTGACCTTTAGTGAGAATCCAAAGGTCACGGTACTTTTGCTTTTTAGGGAGCCTGACAATGTCACCAAACGTGCTTTGTATTAATTTGTTAGCATGTAAATAAGACATAACCATAAGGTACAATGATGTCATTAATATACATAACAGCTTGCATAGAAATCTAAACATAAAAATACAGTGGATGCCCTTTCTTTTAGTATTTCTTCTGCAAATCATCTGGCTGGTGATATCAAGAAATTGGTAGCTGTTGTTTTAGCACTTTAATCCCCCTAGGCTTACAAAGCCGATCTGCAGAAGGATCTATTTCACTGACCTTCATGAGATTTGAAGGTTTAAATTCATGACCGACTTAAAGTCTTCAGCATCTTCTAAAGGGTAAGAAGATTTTCTTACATGAGGGTTGTCATGCATTTCTTGTAAGGTTTGCATTGCAGTAGAACACTTATTGGGAGAAAAAAGGAGTGCAAACTGCCTATTACAGAAGGTGAAACAACAGTTAAACTTATATAATTGTGCACTGAGTATTTTTTAAACTTTGGTAGCTCTGTTACCATAAAGTACACTAAATGGACAAAAGTACTGTGCCACCTATACATTTTGCCTGTAGGAGCTTTTATGACATCCATAGACAGTTTCCTCTCTTCTGGAAAGGTTTTCTACATGATTTTGGAGTACGTCTGTGAGAAGTTTTGCCTGTTCATCTAGAAAAGCATATGTGAGATCAGATACTGATGTTGGATGAGAGGCCCTGGCTCTCAGTTAT
Source organism: Etroplus canarensis (assembly GCA_015106775.1). Classification (NCBI taxonomy): domain Eukaryota; kingdom Metazoa; phylum Chordata; class Actinopteri; order Cichliformes; family Cichlidae; genus Etroplus; species Etroplus canarensis. Next base: position 21,314 of record VUQH01037799.1, on the reverse strand, counting down.
GGTTCTAATTCATCCCTAAGATGTTTGATGAAACTGAGGTCAGGTGACTGTGCTGGCAAGTCAAGTTTTTCTGCACCAAACTCATCCAACCATGTCTTGATAGACCTTGCTTTTTGGACTGGGGCACAATCATGCTCGATAGAAAAGGGCCTTTCCCACACTGTTGTTGGTAAGCTAACGTATTAGGAGTTCCCTTTACTGGAACTAAGGGGCCCATGCCAACCTCAGAAAACAACCCCAGAGCATTATCCCTCCACCACCAAACTTTAAAGTTGGCATAACGCAGTCAGGAAAGTCAGGAAGGTAACTTTTCCTTTTTGCCGAACACTCATTTATCAGACTGCCAGATAGAGAAGCGTGATTCAACACTTTACACAAGAAGTTTCCACTGCTTTAGAGTCCAGTGGACTTTTGACATTGTACTTGGTGATATAAGACTTGCATACAGCTATTCAGGCATTGAAACCCAGTGCATAGGTTTTGCACTTGTGATGCCAGCAGCACTTGATGGTGATGACTTGATAACTTTACATGGTCTGCCATTTCATGGCTGAGTTGCTGTGGTTTCTAAATGCTTCCACTTTGCAATAATACCACTTACAATTAATCATGGAATAGGAGGGAAGAAATTACACCAAGTGATTTGCTGCAACAGTGGTATTCTATTACAGCACCACGCTCAAATTCACAGAGCTCTTTAGAATGACCAATTCTTCCATAAATGAAATTAATGAAACACCTGAATTCAATGATCAAGAGGTGTGACCTAATACTTCTGTCCATATGGCGTACTATTCTACAGGCACTATTGTGCATTGAGCTCAGTGCAAATATTAGTATGCTAATACAGGCGCAATGAAAAACTAGCAAGATGTTCAGCAGATTTATATTTAGCATCTGTCTAAATTTTTATATATCTATTAGTACACTTTCATGTATTACTATGTACACTACATACGTACTTGAGTAGTGCTGAACTTTGACAGTGTCAAATCGAGTACAGCAAGTTGTGCATGTATCAGAAACAGCAATCATGACATTTCACCTCAGTTGTCAGGCTTACTGTTGCATTTTGTGGACATTTGCAACTTGCCAAGCCTCTGATTAACCAGTTCTTCTACTGTAGTGCTGACAAATAGTTCATTGCAATATCACTAGTGTCTCCAAAAAATCTGCTGCTGCTAGTTATTGAGCATCGGTATCACTAGTATTCTCTTTTTGCTATCTGAAAAAATTTTGATGCCATCAAGGGTTACAAGTTTACAGCATTCCATTCAGTAACCATATTACTCAGTGTTAATGCATGTGTACACTCAAAATAGCAAGTGAAATATATGGAAGAAAGTTATTTGCGTCACAGCCAATCTTAGTCTTGCACTTCATATTTCTTACTATTTGCTAATAAGTTTGATCACAAATTGAACTTTTGACCTCATCATGGGAGAAATAAAGAATTAAGTGATCATAAAAGTTTTTTTAGATCATCCTCAGAGGAATGCAAAGATATATATTAAATTTCATGACAATCACAGGCACACACTGTTCTGACTGGCACCACCATCCACATAGCCATACTGCTAGAATGGGGGGACAATAACTCTGCCTTTAAAAAAATATCATCAGTCATTTACAACTTGCCATTCTTTCATTCTCTTTAAAGTCAGAAATCAGGCTTGAACACATATGGTATTTTTTTGCCAGTGTTGGCTCGTTTTCTTATGCACACTAGTGAGGGAGACCACATAATGTGCCGAAGCCGTATGCTGCATAATGATGGAAGCTTTGTGCTTTGCTGTGATCGATTTCAAAAGGAGTAAGGGTTGTTTGTGAACGCTCCTTGCGGCTGAAATCTTCGCCACTGAAATCATTTGTACAGAACAAAGAAATCAAACAAACATTGAGTTTTTACACCAAGCTCCATTAAAAACTCAATAAAAGCCCCCCCCCCCGAAAAAAAAGAGAAAATAGTATCAAACAAACATTGAGTTTTTACACCAAGCTCCATTAAAAACTCAATAAAAGCCCCCCCCCCGAAAAAAAAGAGAAAATAGTATAATTCTTTTAACTATTTTGCACTTCATGATGAAATATCACCTTTTTATTCTGAACTAAAATATACGACATTTAATCAGGTATATGCTGTTGTAGGTTGGGAAGTGCCTAAAGCTGAGAATGGCTCAGTGGGAATCAGTCACTCAGTTAGTCTGGCTTTACACAGAGAAGGTCATCAAGCTGAGAAGGGAATAGCTTAAACTAACCTTATTCAGAACAGTATCTATTTACAGCCAGAGTAAAAGTTCCGAAACATGCTGCAGCCATTCAGCAACCACATTTAGGCACAGTTTCCACACAGAGTTTTTATTTATTCAATGTACATTGATACACATTTGGATAGTACCATGCAGGTAAGAAAAATGCCTCTGGGTGAAATATTCTGTTCAGGATGAAAAGCTCCAGGCTAGGTTTCCTTAAAACAACGTTTACTCTAACATTAGCTTTTGCTCCATCCACACTCAAAATGTAGGTGCTTTTAGGGAAACACAGTCTAAAGCAGTACAGAAAGGCATGGTGCAGGTGTGACTATAAGGATAAGTACAAAAACATGTTCTAACACAAACACCAGCTATACTTCATGATACATGGAACATATATGGCAGGACAAAAACCAGATCATTACTCTTTCTGTTACTTAGTTATTGATACAACAGTCAAATAATAAATAGTAGTTATAATTATAGGGTAATGGAAATTCACAGACATGTTATATGATTAACAGGCTATTGCATTTTTGCCCCCACCCCCCAACCCCTTCACAACCCTTTGAGTTCCAACTGGTATGAATTTGTTTACATGCAAATGTCACACCATCGTCGCTGTGCCGTCACTTCCACCTGCCATCCCCTACACACAGTGACAGAGCAACATGGTGCTCACTAGGATTTCTCATCACGCTTCTTCTTCTGGAACTTCCTGAACTGAGACTGGATGGCGACCGCTGCCTTTTCGGTCTCTGGGTCATCCATGTCGATGTCAAAGTCCTCTGGCACGTTTGTTTTGGATGCATCTGGAAGAAAAATGAAAAGGCAGACGTGACTTGCATTGGTTTACAAAGAGCAGTGTGATTCAAATGGTTAGGTTAACATGTAAAGCCCATTCCCTAAAAAATGTTTGTCTTGTCTAGAATTAGCACCACATTGCATTTTTTCACTTACTGAAGTCCCTGCACGGGCTGATGTTGGCTCAGTATTTAGTATTAAAACTCTTAGCCATTCCAAGAGAAAACTGCAAAATACTGTCAATATATTTAGATGTTAAGAGTACTGTTCTGATTTTACTTGTAAGAAAACATCAGTGCCTCTGTTCTTTTGTATGATTTTTGTGGTGTTACAAGCTAAAAGTCACTTTCAAAACTAACACATCCACTTTATCCACATGAAAGCCGAGCTATTGTTTGGAATTCATGGGATGCAATAGATCTGTGTTGAGCAAAATTATGTATATGGTAAAAGCCAAATGCAAAGTCTACATGAGAATGGAGAGGCTCAGGAGGTTAAATGATAAGCAACGCGTAAAGCTGGTTGTAGAAGCTAGCAAAATTTAGACCAAGGTTAGCAGTTCTGTATTGTTCCACTTGAACTCATGGAAATAGGTCAAATGAGCATGAGCTCCTAAATCCACACGCCAAGGTTGGGGCAAATTGTGCTTGAATTATATGCCAACACCAAGGAAGCGAGAAGCTTCTCCTCCATTGTCTTTATTACCAGAGTGACAAGTCATCTCCACAGGTAAAATGAAATAACAGGCACACTAAAAGGTGTTCCTCAAACCACTGGGGCTCATCAAAGGGAGCAATGGCAAAAAGAAAAATGTAACAATTATGACCAAAACATGCCATAAAATATCCAAGCCCAGGCACTTGAGGTAGGTTTGAAAAAGTAAGGGCAGGTCTTTAATTTACTAGACTAAAGTTAAAAATCACAAGTGCATATGGGCTTATGCCTTCTTCAGGGTGTGGATGTACAAAAATAGCAACAGAGCAATTATAGCTTCACTCACCACAAGTGTGCAACAGTGCATGCATTACACATCATTTTCTACATATAGCCTCTATAGGGTGATGGTTAGTACAACATTTCTCTAGTCTGGGCATCAACAAGGAAGTGCACAGCCCCCCTGGTAGGTTGATAAAATCCTTTTGCTAAGAAGAACCAGGAAATTCAGTAACAAAATAAGCAATAGCATAGGACAGATACACAGAAGGCACACAACTTTAAATATACAACACTGTTAGTGATGAAAGAACACATTGTAGGTCAACTCTAGTCAATCGAAAAACAGTGACCCTAATTTTAAGACCAAGGCACTGACTTTAAGAAACATGAAATGTCCAAGTCCACATTAAGACTAGGGTAACTTGTGGCCTTAAGGGCATAAATGTAGTATGCCTCTAATGCCCGCAGGTGTTGATGATGTTCGGAAGATCTGACCGTTATTTCACATACCATTGTCTTTTCCTTGACCCAACCAAGAAGTTTTGTTCCTTAAACCTGTAGGCAACTTAAAAAGGCAGTTTCAGTTACTTTTGCAGGCCATCACACATGGCTTGAGCTCATCGCCTGCTAACATGTACTCATAATAATAATGCAATAACTACTACTATAACAATACACAGCTGTAAAGTTTTATGACTGTAAAAATCTTCCAATGTAGATGTTGTGGAGACTTAAAACCACCTTTGTGGCAATCCCTGCTTCTGTAGCCACCTAAAGGACTGCTGCACACAGACATTCATGAGCTGAATGCCACTTTTGCTGTTCTATTGTTCCTAACACTATGCTAGTGTTCCTTATTAATCTCAATTTATTAACTCTCACAAACACTACATGCTCTCATTTACTAATACTTTAAGAGCTCCATCACAGCATTGCACAATCAGAGTCAATCACACAGGTTTTGAAAACAGTATTCTACTGTAGTGTTAGACTATGAAATATCCCAAATCCTCATCGTAATCATGGAGCAGAATTCCTGTAGGGGGGTCTGGGCAGTTGTTTCTCAGGTCAAAGTGCAAAAAAATAAATTGATCTCCAGTTCTTAATCCTTTCTGGAGCTCAGCCATCACTGACAAAGAGGACATGACCGTAATCCCAGTGAAAACTGATTCATGTTGGCATTAGGAAAGACTGGGTCTCTTTTTTTTCTAATCTCCTTTTTATTGTGGTAAAGATCAGTTTTGTCAAATCAGTGTTGGCTTATCGGTTAGGTTTTTTTATGTATAGTATTTGAATCAAATTTTAAAAAATGTTTGCATGAACTACACTTTATAAAAATATCTAACTATGCAGGATTCTAAGATATTATGTAGCATGTATTTTAAGGCTGCAAACAGCAAATCATTTTAAAACCAGACTAGAAGGATTGGTTGCATTTATATATTAAAGAATATAATCATGGATTTATTACTTTTTAATTGTGTCTTTAATATGGACTACAAACATTTGTACAGATGTTACAGGATTTATTACAGTTTACTAACATGCTTTCATATTTGTCAAATGGTTACCAACATGAAAATATTGCAAGTTGAGGACTAAATAATGAAAAGACTTCGATAAGCTCTGGGAACCATATATAAATATGATGACAAATGAAAGTGCTAGATTTTTCTGAAACTTGCAAATGCTGTAAAATGTAGCCCCCCATTTTCTCTTTCTTTCTTTCTTCCTGCCCTTTATTTTCTAAATATATTTATTTATTTTTTATTTTCTATATATAATTTTTTTTTCTATTTTATCTTTTTAACATTTATTTATTTATTTATTTATTTATTCCTTCATAATTTATTAACTAGTCCAATTTCATTGTGTTTATTCAGATTGAGGGATGATGCAAGGGTATA
>VUQH01037799.1:0-15395 GCA_015106775.1 Etroplus canarensis | reverse complement strand
AAAAGACTTCGATAAGCTCTGGGAACCATATATAAATATGATGACAAATGAAAGTGCTAGATTTTTCTGAAACTTGCAAATGCTGTAAAATGTAGCCCCCCATTTTCTTTATTTTCTTTCTTTCTTTCTTCCCCCCTTTTTTTTTTTATTTATTTATTTCTTCCTTCATAATTTATTAACTAGTCCAATTTCATTGTGTTTATTCAGATTGAGGGATGATGCAAGGGTATACAGTTTGTATGTGTAGTGGGTATATGTATGTTATATGTATGTATGTGTATATGTTAAGTGTTTGTGAAAAAATTTTGAAAAAGACAATAAACATATTGGCAAAAAAAAAAGTTGAGGATTAAAGGATCAGTTGAGATGTGTTTTATGAAAATCATTTCTGTGCTGCAGCACACTGACAGGTGGGCATCAGACAGCTGTAGGTTGTATTTAAACAGACCATCCCAAACTCAAATTTTCTCAGTAGCATTCACTGTGGCTCCAGCATCTGTCAGCCACAGCCTTTGCTGCAGTCAAGAATAACAAATTACATTTGCCTCTTCTGAAAATTGTGATCATTTGTGATTATGTAATATAAAACATAATTGTTTTAGCCTTTTACCAATCTGCATCTATACAAAGATTAATGATTCCCAAACTGACAGAAAACCCAATTACCAGCTAGCTTTTTTAAGCCTTTTTATTTTTTAGTGCAACTAATGAGTTTCCAACAAAGCTCAGCATGGGGTCTATTCCATTTTTCCTGCCTTACAAAACTCCTACAAAACATTGATTTTCTCCAGTTTGATCATCACAGTATCTGTACAGAAACACATGACAGACAAGCAGAAAAGCAGAGAGGCGACTCATATATTGACTGTGCTGCTAATCCTTGGGTTCCCTTGGGGGAGAGCTTGAGTACCTCTCTCTTTCTGTTCAAGGAGAAAACATTAACTACTATGTCAAGCCGAGCTTAGAATCCTGCATTAATTGATATTGGATTTTCCAATGCTCTGATGCCTGCTGTTTTCATTCCAGTCACATTACTGGGCTGTGCCCTTTGCCATGTCAAAACCGGACATGTTCGTAAGCTTTGTACTACAAGCAGGTGATATCTACATTGTCAGAGTGGACAGCAAAGTGAAAGGAAGGATTTGATCTGGTGCTGCTTTCACATGTCACTCTCAGCAAAGATCCATGTGTGCTGTGCATATTCCCTGTTGTTATGAGTACCTAGATACAGTATTTGTACAGTATTTGTTTGCTTGTTGTTCCTTCTATATATTGTATAAATACCAGATTTATTGTATAATTATCAGAGAGCTGCTACACACATTGTTTCCACTGGACAATGACAATAAAGAACTTCTATTCTATTCTATTCTAAAAAGTCAGGTTTTCCTTTTTCAGTGAGAAGAGCACGCATAACATGGTCAGTTTATCATTTGATGGAAAAGGGTTTTCCTTTGAATGAACCCATGCAGAAACAAGGCTTCTGCTCCTCCCAAAACTAGACATGAACATTAACTCTTCTTCATAATGATCACCTTTAACAATAATGTAGAACATAAAGAGGAGAATGCACCAGTGAGTATAGCTGGGACCTGATCTGCATGAGTGCATAAGCAGAGTAGACATACTGTAACGTCAGACCTATTTAGAAATGAAGACATTACTATTGTAGTGTCAGTCGTAGCATCTCAAACAGTGACTGGAATTTGGGATCAGTTCAATCAATATGTTTTTCCAAGTATGCAGAACCAGAATGTCAGTCACGAAGTAGCTCCTCTGACTCAGGATCCCTCACAATTCACAGGATATTGTAATGTGTGAAATACAGAAAGAAGGTGATACGTTCTCTTGTAATTGATTGGCTTTACTGTACAATTCAGAAACCAACAACAACAACACAAATCAGTCACAACTACAAATCTAAATTTTAGCAAAAGAACCACCGTGTCATTGTCCCGATGAAGGCTTTGAGCGCTGTGGGCAGATTTTCTTCAGTTTGTGTAAGAAAAGAAGCAGTGGTTGAATGCGACAATGATGGATCATTCTCCTCAGTTTGAGGATTCATCTCCTGCTCAATACACACTTTACAGATTATCAAGCCTATTACCTCTGGCATCCATTTCAGTGTCTCTGTCTTCACCTAATGGCCGTGTAATATTTCCTGTCAGATTGCCACTCTGGATCATCTTGACTGTGCTTTCAGCAAGAAAAAATAAAGTAATAGTGCTAGTGGTATCTTTTGAAATTGAAGCTCGAATGCTACAAGGACTGAGACTCATGAGATTTATTTTTTTATATGAGTTTACTGAATTTTACCAAATATATCTATAGTTTAGGATGGATTCATAAGTGTCACTTTAAGACTATCCCCAGGCTGGCTTTCTTTCAGAATGTCTTTTAAAAGCCGCTTTGAAGCCCACTGAAGGCTGGGACATCTTATTGATTTCGCTGCTTAAAACCAGTTGAGCCATGAGAGGGATTTGTGTGAGCTGGTGACGAGAGACATGAAAGACGGCTTTTAGACCTTGAGACAAGAGAATGTGATTGTTGAAAGTAAAGTAAAACTTATTAAGTGTTCATGCAGTATGTGGACACTATTTTACTTCAAGATGCAGCAGTAAGCTATTATACCTGCATTAAAATGAACTGTGCAGCATTTTTGTAATTTAAAGTGTAAATTTTCTTCAGTAAATCTAGAAAGCCAGTAGTTATAGCTCATTTAAATAAAACTTAAAACCCTCAAGGGTCTCTCGAGTGGTGAATAGTTTGTCAGCTGAGGCCTCTACCTGCAAATTCAAAGTAACCAAAGACACCTGTATGGTTTTTGTGTGAATTATAGAATATGATAAAATTCAGCTTTATTTAATATATCAAGGTGTTATAGCTTCACACATATGCAAAAAGCATAATCTGTGGTGACAAAGTGATATTAGCTCTTAGTTTACACATTTCTTTTTATGGAAAGATCCACAGCAGACTCCTGAGAATTTATAAGAGGAAGAAAATGCCATAAGAAAGAATGCAACATATTTTTTGTTGCCTACATGTAGGGGAAAAAGATTTTTTTTTTAAATCTTTGCTCTGGCAGCCTGTAATCTAACAGTATTTATAGTTGATAGTAGTTGGTCTCAATACCAGCAGAATTAGATTATTCTTGATACCAAACTTGATACCAAGGTTAAAAAGAATATATATTACCCTATGTACTTAAACATACACATACACAAAACAAAAACATTTGAACATTAAAAAATGTTTTTTTTCTTTAAATAAAAGCAAGACAGCACATAGTGGAATACTGTACTATAATTTATATAATAGTAGTGCAACAGTTTTGTGTCGCTACTGCATAATTCCTATGAGTAGGATCATTTTTCATGGCTATTGGAATTTTTTTTTCTTTCCACTCAAGGTTTTTGAGAGGAATACCAACATTTATGTTGTTACTGTGAGGTAGAAGTTACAACATAGACACATCATGTTAACTTAGGCATTCATAATGATAGCCACTGCAAACATTTTATCCTGTGGGGCAGGATAATGGTTTTGCAAGCTGTCACAAACTAAATGGTAGTGTATTTTTCAGGATAACATAAGCAGCATAATATTTTGGATTTTGTTAACATATACTGAAAACTTGAATTTTTTGAACAGATCTAGATGTTAGTCTCTTTTACCTGCTTCACTAAAGTTGAAGTACTTCTGTCCTTGGTCTGAAAAGTACAATAGCATTGTTTTCATATTGCTTTTTTGAATCAGTTTTGTGAATCTGGAAAATACATTACAAAGTACTTTGACACCCAACTCACAACTACCTTTCTTATTAACTAGAGTGGCTATCTCGAAACGTGCATTAGTTGGCATCTCCCACATGTAGTTTTTGCTGTACCGTGGTTTTACTGTGTTTTTGGGCATCTTTCTAGGATAGACTAGAACATTTGTAAACATTTGCTGCCCCTGTCAGTTGTGTAAGAATTGCAACCTCAGTACTTTTGTTGCATCTGATACTTTCAGTACTGGAAAAATAAAAGTATTATTGCATTTTCAAAAATTTGGCACTGAACATCCCTAGTTGGTGGAAATTTGCTCGAATATCTGAGTATTTTTGCCATGCATAAGCAGAATGCACAGTTTATCAGGAATCATGGCATTCCCAAAGAGGTTTTAACCTTCCTCCAAGGAACCAAGTGTAGATTAAATATTTTAACCATTTTTTAAAAACTGGAGTTTGTTTACTCAAGCAAAAACATACACGTGTTTATCAAATGTCAAGCAATAACAGGAAAAAAAATTTAGGGAGGGTAACAAAGACTCATTTTCTTAACTGTTCACAGCACATTTGCTCTCACATGAACATTCAACCCTCAAAGGCCCATTTTGAGTTAGGAAAATCTCTGGAATGTACTGCATGTCTAGATTTACATGCACAGGAGTGTGTTTGTGTGTGTGTGTGTGTGTACATAATGTGTCTGCCAGTATTTGTGTACACAGTTGAAAATCAATGCATTAAAGTCTGGGAAATATCATCGACCCCGAGGCCTTGAGACACTAGAGAGCTGCAGCAGAGTGTGAGAGAGACGCAGAGAGACAATCAATACACAAATACACATAGAGGACTAGGTCAGTATTGATTGGCACTGTTTGGTTTTCCCCCTGTATGTGAACTTTTTTCTTTTTCTCCTTTTTTTTGTGGTTCAGTGAGAAAGTGTGTGTGTTTCCTACTTGGATGGTGCATTCAAAGACTTGCAGAAGAAATGTTGTTTGTGGTTTCAGCTCTTTCTAGCTCTGAAACAGTGATACAGTGTGCATTCACTAACAATATCTGACAGTAAAAGACAAATTCATTATGGCTATAATTTAGTACATTAAAGCTAATTAAAAAGTGTGGAGAAAATGGGTCATCTTCACTCTGAGAGCTTATCACACGCTAATTATAAAAGGATGACTTTGATCTCTAAGGTGAGCCCATTTGAAATTACGCTTGTGCCTGTTGGAAACAAGGGGGGAGGCGCTATTGGTGTAGCAGTTTCACATGGTTCTTTGACATTATTTTGCAAGCTTAACATTTACATTAGGTAAGTGATCTGTTTTCATGTGTCATGTCCCACATGACTAAGCACAACTAACTTGTACTTGCCATATGAGAGCATCACTGTGTACTACCCTTTACTGTTGCTGTCAGCGTGGTTTGTTCTTACAGTATGAGGTAAGGCTGTAGTAACAGCTGTTCCAGTGACAGGGACAGTCTGTGTTGTACTTGGACTTAGAAGGTCAGGGAAGAAATGAAGCATATGGCACGAATACACTACATCTGAACTCCAACTGCGTCTGCCAATGTTGCAGAAGACCACTAAAAGGTTCTTAATAGTACAGTGAAGTACATAATTTCAGGCTATTTTCTGCTTTTATTTCACCACATTTTACAGGGAAATATTGTACCCTTAACTACCCCCCAACATGTTGCAGAGCAATTTTCCTAGCTCACCTGAGCAGAATGCACACTAAATCCTTGTATCTATTTTTATTGCTCATGCTATATGGTTTTCACACATTTAATTATTCATTTACAATTGCTTGTCTATTCTTTTTCAAGCGCTCTTAAGTTCATATCAATAAAATGTAGCACATTACATGACTACATGGAAGTCAATGATGGCATCCCTTGAACTACTGAAAATATGTCTTGAAAAGCCATAGTTCTTTGTATTTTATGTGCAGAAAGTGTTTTGTTTCAGTGATTTTAGCTTAATAGGATGAATTATTCACACTCATATTAAGAAAATCCAGGCAAATTTGGGGGACATTTTGAGTACAAATAGCATAAAAATGCAAATAGCATAAAAAGATCAGAGAAAGAGGGGATCTTGATCAAAAATGCAATTAAACATGCTTTTACACACCAGAAAAATTAAAAACCTTTCTCTTGTATAATCCTGCTTTAAATGGAGGTCCATTTGCCTCCACAGCTTAGATAAACAAAGACTCTAATAAACAGAATATAGAAAGGTGTAGGTGTAGCTTGCCGTTATATTTGTTGTTGCTTTTCTTATAATAATAAAAAGAGGAAGAAGATAAAATAAATACTTTATTGAGCCCATGTTTAGGAAATTCTTTTGTTATGCAATAGAGATAAGACAAATGAAAGTCAGTGGAAGCACGACAGAATACATGTGTGTGAATGAGAGAGAGGCAGGGTGGAGATGGTGAAGATGCAAAGGGTAGAGGAAATGAAGGTGAATGATTTTAAATACTTGTGAGCAACCATTCAAAGGAATGGCTAGAGCATGAGAGAGGTAAGGAAGAGAGTACACACAGGGTGGACTGTCAGGGGTGCTTTGTAACAGAAGGATAGCAGCAAGAGTGAATGGGAAGGTTTACAAGATGGTCCCTGCTATGATGGTTTGGAGACGGTGCCACTGAAAAAAGACAGGAGGCAGAGCTGGAGGGGGCAGAGTTGAAGATGTTGAGAATTTACACTAAGACTGACCAGGATGGACAGGATTAGAAATGAGTACATCAGAGGAACAGCTCAGGTTGAGCAGTTTGGAGACAAGAGAAACAAGGTTGAGATGGTTTGGACATGTTCAGAGGAGGGATAGTGGATATACTAGACAAAGGAACTGAAGATGGAACTGTCAGCTAGAAAGAAAAGAGAAGACCACAGAGAAGGTTCATGGATGTCATGAAGAAATACAGAGTTTTGGTTTGACAGAAGCGGATGCAAGAGATAGGGTCAGATGGAGGCAGATCATCTGCCTTGGTGACCCCTAATGGAAGCAGCCAAAGAAAGAAGATAATTTCCAAATCAACCAAGCAAACTGAATTTTAATGTCATATATTGTATAATAAAGAATTATGTATAAGTTATGAAAGATTTCCTTTTCTTACAAGAAAGAGTTCCTTCTCAGACTGATTCAGCTGTCTGTCCAGTAAATGGTGCAGAGGATGGTCAGGATAATCTATGAAAGGTAATAGTTGATGTCACAGCTTCTCCCCAGCAGACCATAACAAAATACACTACACTTGCCACAGTGGACTGTAAAAAATCTCCAACAGTTTGCTGCACATATTGAAGGATTCCCCGCTTGCTTAGGAAATAGAGCCTGCTCAACACCTTATTGCACACAGCCTCTGGACTGGTCTTCCATTTGAGGGCTTTGTCAATGTAAATACCCAGGTATTTCAACAACCAGGAGCTCAGACAGGCCAAGAGACAGGATGAAGACTATAATGAGCAAGTAGAGGAAATGTTACAAGAAATCAAAATCCAGTCTCAGGATAGACACAGGTCGTGTAGCTGTCCTCTTCGTTCTGACTTCCTTCTGGACTTATTCACATTCAGACACAGATGGTTTACCCCACACCACTTTACAAAATCATCTATTAGTGTTCTGTATCCATTATTTCTACAGCCAAACACTGCAGAATCTTTACAATATTTATGTAGGTGGCATTACCCAGTGTCATACTGAAAGTATGAGGTGTACTCAGTGAATGGGAATGGCGACACCACAGCTTTGATGTGACTTAGGATCACAGATAATTGGCTAGTATAGGTCCTCAGAACATTAGGCTCAATACTATCAGGCTCTGTGGATGTCCTGGTGTGTTTTTCTTCAACTATTTCTTAACCTGGCCAGAAGTCACAGTCAAACAGGAGGTGTTGATTGGATGTGGGTGATCTGATCCACAGAGTTCACTTGGAGTGAAGAAGTCACATTTTGATTGTAGGAGATTTTCTTGTAAGTATCAATGGTCTATGATCTTAGTGTTAAGAAAAGTTTCTAAATAGCTCTTCAGTTTTTTGGTAGGCTTTCTTACTTTCTAATGCACTTTATAAATATCATGAACACTAGCGGTGACCATCTCCTTACTCTGAATGTCTTCAGTGGAGTTTGTGTTTTATGTCTAAAATAAACCTATGCAGCAAGGTGAAAAACAATTTGTTTAGTTAAAAAACATTCACTCTGGTGTTCTTATCTTTACAATAAACACTTCCATCCTCCACCTGCTTATATCAGGTAAACAGCCTTTGCTGCATCACTGAAGTGCATCACGGCGGCATGTACTTATACCTACCCATTTAAATTGAGTTCCTGTGAATATGAATACATCTGTTTGCAGCTGTCCTTGAGCCTGTGAGAGGTTGCCTCTAAAGACTGTGCTGTGCTGTATGCTGCAAGATGTAGAGTGGGTGAGAGTCAATAGCAGTGTTACTCCCTCCTCGCCCACTCTCTCTCTCTCTCTTTCTTTCACCTAGCGTCTCTCTGTATTAAGAGAAACACTTCAGACACGCTGGGAAGGCAGTTTTTACAGGCTTCAAATTAATTTTCAAGGTCAGACAACAAAGGAGCATTTTGTGATATGTGTGTGTTTGTGTGTGCATGTGTACTGCAGGCCATGTAGTTTAATTTGCTCTCTCTTTTATTAAGTGAGTAAAATGGTAGACGTGAATTTTACAGGCAGTGAAAATTTGTCTACTGCATCACAATGTTTACACTGCTCAAGATAATCTGGATCCCACTAATAGCTGTTGGTGAATAATGTAGCTGAACGGTGACTCACTTTAAAAGGGTGTTTAAAACAAACAAACAAAAAAACAGGGTCAGATGCTGCTGCTACTGCATGAACTTGATTTAAAGCTTCCCTCAATCACAAATAAGGATGCCATTTTCAAACACACTTTCCAGGCAAGTCGATGGACCCCAGAGGGTTAGACACATGTTCACTTCAATTAAATTATTTGTAACTCTTTGAGGGAATGTTTTAAAAATAAATAAAGAAACAACTGCTTTAATTCTCTTTTATAAAAAAAACTTAATTCCCTTCTTTATTACATCTTTGTAGTCTTATTTTGCTTATCTTGCTTTGAACATAAAGTTATGGTGGGGTAAGTTAAAGCTTAATGGTAGCCCAACAATATCCCAGCACCTGACAGCTGAGAACTTAACTCTAGTTCTAAAATCAAGTGAAATAGCAGATTTTTCAGTATAACATTGTATGTGTTGTCAGTCTTCAATCAATAGAAGATCTCATTGTTGTGCACAAAGAATATAGGGCAGCTGTTGTTCCACAGAACATACCACAATTATTTGATTTTTCACATATCAAAGACCTGTAAATGTGTACTGTTTCCTGTTTCTGTAATGTGATTCTACACAGACTTAGTGAATAAACTCCAGAAGTCACTGTTTTATAATATCAAAATAGCTCAGTCTATTTGCTTCCATCTCAAATAGTGATGTGGTGCTGAGTCAGGGCATCAAATCACTGCCATGATTTAGAAGAGGTGAAAGCAGGAAGGATATTAGTTTTCTCGTTGAAGCCTTTATTTGCTCTGCTGTGATAGGTTTAATGACAGAAAGCTCAACAATAAACATGATTTGTAACGCACTTGGTGAGTGGAGCTGTACTTTATTTCCCACAGGACTGAACTCATACAGGCAGTGTATCTCTGTTCAGGGAGGCAATCATCAGAGAACTGCGTTTACAGAAGCTGATGGTCATCTCAGTTTTGTCTCCTGGTTTTTTTGCCATGTGTTCTCTAGCTGACTCAGGACATTACAGTTATGAACGAACATCAGCTTCCCCAAATGATTTATAAGCAAGTTGTAAAGTCATACAGTATAAACCATATTAACAAGTTGATTTACTGTCAAGCAGAATATGAGATGACTGTATTATTTTGAGCAGTGGATCATTACAGATAATAATGTCCAACCCTCAGAAGAAATAGCACAGATCGAGTTCAAATGGGATGATCTTGAGAGATATCACGTGAGGGAAATGCAGAGAATTTGATCAAATTGACAAATGAACAAATTCAGGAGTTTATTAGATGTTTTTCATATTATGTACAAGTACATTATGCCCTGAACTCTTAAGATGGGATCTGATGGAAAGCCTGAGGTTAATTTGCATCTTTGTGCGTGTCTTTCACTCCTTATTACTGTCAATCACTTGACATCTGCCTACTAAAGCTATCCCATACTGTAAACTCCACTTACCATCCCTCTCTCCCATCCCCTCTCCCCTACACCCATTCTCTGTTTCCCCTAACATAAACCACCCAACTTTTGTTATGAAAAAAACTGAAACCAAAACATATTGCTGAAGGGGGAAAACTCTTAAAATCAAATTTCATTATATGACTTTTTCTCCTTTTACCTTGTCCTCCAGAGGTCTTGTTGTTGCCAGCAGCTGCTCCAGATCCTTGTCTCTGCAATGTAAGAACAAAACGCAAGAGTAAGTACAGTACAGATCCATTCTAAATTTAATCCACCAGACTTTAGTCCAATACCAGAGGATTCTCCTCAGTCCTGTCATCATATCCAAAGGGCTTGACTGTGTGCCACTGCTCTGTGTCCTTATTGGTTATGAAGCCTTGTCCTCATGGTTATTCTGACATACTAGAGGCTGAGCTAGCACGCTTTCACTACTGCAGCCAGAAGGGTCCTTACTGTGGCTGCATGGGCTGGGCAATGCAGACCCTGTAGGCTGAGGAGCCTGTGACAGTAAAAAAGGCCTAAAAACAATTTGCAGCCAGACAAGGAGTGACACAGTACCCAAGGTGTTGCTGTTTACTATGATTTGCCACTGTGACACTACAGAGGTCACAGTAGTAGTGACATGAACCAAAGCAAATCATCTAGTTCCTCTACTGCTTTATCTTTTGAATTTTTTTATTAAATGAAAAAAAGTAGAAAAGTACTTAACTCATATGTAAGCTGGATCATTTAAATAATGCCCCATCTTGATAGAATTTTTTTTTTTAATTTTCCGCTCTTTAACGCATGATCAACAATTTATGAGATAATATAATTGCGCTTTATAAAAACCATGTTACTGAATGAATAATTCAACTTTGGCTTTAAATAAAAACTTAAAAGTTGACTAAATAAGAATGTTTACACTTAAGTAAAAGTCGAGCAGCAATAAACAGAGTCTTTACTAATTCTATAAATCCACAGGTTACACACTGCGGATACAACTACTTTATTGAATAATAAAGTCCATTTAATTTACATACCTTCATTTTAGCACATTTCTCTTCAATTTATACTATTAAAAGTATATATTAAGTGTTCATAGAATTTTCCAAGCCCAAACCGTTTGTATATAAAAGGTGCATCCGAAACAAGCTAAAGGATATTGTCAGGTACTGCATACCCTTAAACTAAACAAATGTGATGTTGTATAATGATCACTAAAGCAGTGACATTTATCTGAATATCAACTCTAGTTATCCAACAGCCATTTATTTGCCACATCATATACCTCTGTATTCCAAGCACACTCGCTTTTTCCTCATCAAACTGCAAACAGGCACCAATCTCTAGAGCAATAACACCAATCCACTCAGCTAACGTATGGGTTACCTATTTCTTCTAAGACAACATGTGATTTTTGTCAGTGTGTATTTAAAACGAGAGTAAACACTAGGGAGTTTGAAAAGTTTCACTTCATAATGAGATATCTGTGGTATGCATTTATAGTGTAAATGACTTTCTTACATCTGCTACAGCTGGGAAAATAAATGCTCATGTATGTTTTTTTTAATATTAGGTATAAATAAGTTTATGTGTAAAAAAAAATAGATAGTATTTTGCAGTAAAATCCTTTCACTTGTATGTTTAGGGGTTTTAGATCCAGACAGGTATCCACAGCATTAGAGGCATGAAAAGGGTAAAGCAGCTATTGCGATTGAGAAGAGTACAAGAGTGACACTCCATCACAGTGAGAAGATTAGGCAAAGCTATTCTTAGAATCATATTATAGTCCTGCTTTTAATATGCAGCAGAGCAAAGAAAGGAACCTGAGGAATCATGGCAAATAAAAGAAGCAAAGATGGATTAAGGAAAGGAAATATGAAGGATGGGCTGTGGTGAGGACTAACATCTCAAGCTCTCTACTTACTGTAGCACACATTACTAAAGCGATACTACAATGACTTTTTCTGAAAGGAGGTAGTTTTATACTATATTTTTTAAGTTACAGTTCAGTGCAAATCAGCACCTCATGCTTGTACAAGCAGCACTTAGGATTACCAAGAAAATATGTTTTGTCTCTAATTTAAATCCTTCCATTTCCATCTTTTCCATTTCTGTTCCAATTCCGTCTTTTTTTCCAGCTTTGAATTTTTTGTCATTTATCCTTCTTTGTTTCAAGTACTAATTGAGATATCCATACCCTGCAAACATCATTATGACATCGGCTCCCTCGCTAAAAGTGGGTGCTGTCCAATGAACAAACCAAAATGGGCTTATAAAGCAGAACATATTTATATTATTGCAATAAAATAGCAAGTACAGGTGTTTTTGTTGTTTATCTTTAACACAACCTTTAGCTGACAACTTATTTGGTTGTGATAAGGCAACTTCTACATTTCCACAGACTAATATTACCACATGAATTGGTTTATTAAAACAATTATTTATAGCTTTGAAGAGCTTTGGAACTATTTTCTGACAATGATGCAACCATTTGCATAAATCCCCATTGTATATTAAACCTTCAAACAGCAGGGTTGGTTTTATTTTACTTAAAGACTGGATAACAAGCCTGTCTTTGAGGAAAAAAAATCCATCCTAAAACTTTTTTCTTCTGGAAAGATAAATATAATCTCACTGCATCAGAAAATATTTTAGCTTGAAAATATGTAATTTTTATCCTTCAATTAATGACATGGGGAACATTCACTGCAGTGTTCAAAATTAATGCAGCTAAAACTTGATATCATCAAATGATACTCTTGTTTGCTACTCCACCATATCAGGCCGTGCTAATTAATTCAGTATTAGCTATCCATGTCCCCAGGCCTGTGTTTGGGACCGCCTTTGTGGCCCATTTATCTTTACAACCACAACCGAAGCATTAAGTGGAGAGAGAGTGCAACTCCTTGTCACTTCAAAAAAAACATTATGCACCAAAATTTTAGAACGTAGACACCCTAGAGGAAATGCTTCACTAGCAAACTCTTGCTAATAACAATTTTTTTTGCAATGTGATTTCCATCTGAAACCACACACAGCAGTAGAAAGCCAAAAACTCCTCACAGTGAGTCCATTTGAGCTTGGTCGTGTTTGTAAAGGAAAAACATTTCTTGTGTGAAATGACTGCAGGAATTATAACGTCACCTTATCATCAACTTGCACCTTTATTACCAGCTGGCAGACCATTGCTCAACTTGTGTTTTTATGTGCATAACTGGAGTGTTAGCTGTGATAATTTTCCCTTCTGCAGTGAAGAGGAGGGGCTGAAGAGCAGAGAGCAGGATCAATACCTCCCTCTGCAGTTAAGATGTACTGTACAAACATTGGCACTGGGAAGATAAATGACCAGAATCAACTCTCTGACTGCCTCCTCTGGTCTAGAGGGGAAAAAAGAAAATGGGGAGAGAGAGAAACTGAGACTTTCTGGTCTTTGCAGTCAGATATGTTCCTGGAGCATAAGTGGTAGTGACCAGAAACCAAATTATCAAACCTTAAATGCTTTACAGCTTGAAAAGAATAGTGCAACATGGTGGGAAATCTATTATAAATTATTTGCTTTCTTTCTTGCTGAGAGCAAGCCTGATACCACTCCCATGTGGTTGGTGCTAGACTTGGTGCTAGACTGGATAAACCAGGGAGAGGATGCATTTTTAGTTCATTTTGAAAGGCATAGAACTATAAAATAGCAATCCTATATAATTAGCCAATATCTCCACTTTTCTAAAGTAGGTAGTGTATTTTGAGAGGCTGCATACAATATAACTTAATTTGTTGGTGTGACCTGTGTATCTATATTTGCTGTATTTGATAGAATATTCTCCAAGACACAGAAACCCTCATAAGATTCTTGTTAAATGAAATGGTTACAGATTGCTTTGCACAACAAGTATAGGGCTTGATAGTGATATTAAAACCAGCCTGGGATTTACTTTAGAACAGGAGGAATATAGGTATAATTTGAAATCACCTTTAAAGATGCTTGCACTATAGGCAGACTTATTTATTACATTTTCAAAGATTTAAGGTATAGCTGTTTTATATTAAAGATGGTCAACACTGTCACAAAGAACTGGATGTGAAATCCCATTTTAAAGCCTTAATAAAAGCATTGTTTCTATCACCATCTCATTTTTTGGTTTATTGGTTTGTTGGTTTGTTTGTTTGTTTGTTTAAAGCCTGAAGTGACAATATTTAAAGAGGAAGATGGAGTCGTATTATTAGCTAAGTACCAAGAAAACTTAGCAAACCTACTAATTAATGCTTAATAACATACACACAAACAAAACAACAAACAAATATTGATGTCACAGGAACCAATTATACTGACAAGGAATCCAGCATGTTCATGGTTTTGATGTAGCTGTATTTTGTTTGTTTTGTTTTCCTTTTTTTTATGAGTAACCGCACTTAATAGGGAAAGTAATAAAATTAAAAAGTGAAAAAGAAAGAAAGAATTTCAGTTGCCAAAAGTGGACTTCTTATGGTGCATTCACACCAACCAGAGAGCAAAATTTTGTTTCACGGTACAGTAACGCACACCGAATTACGCTGGAGAGTCACAACAACTATTTGATACTAATGAACAACAGTATGAGGAGTACAGGTGATAGCTGGAAGCAGTTTACAGTAGCATATCTTTACAGATTATCATGAAGTCCTACAATTTGGTGTCTTTTCTTCAAGTCACAATTTTTCCTGTCTCTATGTAAAACAGAAATTGAACCAAACAGCTCCAAACGGTGTCAATAAGCTTTTCCTCCATTTCTAATTGTGGGTCAAACCAGCAGAGGAACCTGTCTGATGGATTTTCACGACACAGTGTGAATAGTTTAACTCGTCTTCTTCTTCTTCTTCTTCTTCTTCTTCTTCTACTTTCGGCTGCTCGTGTTAGGGGTCGCCACAGCGGATCATCTGCCTTCATCTCATCCTGTCCCTTGCATCCTCTTCCCTCACACCAATCCTCTGCATGTCCTCCTTCACTACATCCATGAATCTTCTCTGTGGTCTTCCTCTTCTCCTCCTGCCTGGCAGCTCCATCCTCAACATCCTTTGTCCAATATATCCACTATCCCTCCTCTGAACATGTCCAAATCATCTCAACCTTGCCTCTCTGACTCTGTCTCCAAACTTCTCGACATGAGATGTCCCTCTGATGTACTCATTTCTAATCCTGTCCATCCTGGTCACTCCCAGCGAAAATCTCAACATCTTCAGCTCTGCCACCTCTAGCTCTGCTTCCTGTCTTATTGTCAGTGCCAACGTCTCCAAACCATACATCATAGCAGCACCTTGAACCCATTTGTCACTCCTACTGCACACTTTATCACTGTCTCACTGTCCTCATACATGTCCTGTACCACCTTCACATACTTCTCTGCCACTCCTGACTTCCTCATACAATTC
>VUQH01037796.1:0-25166 GCA_015106775.1 Etroplus canarensis | reverse complement strand
TCCCGGCCACCGGCATCAGTCGACGCTGCGGCCTGAAGGTCTGGCCCACGTAGCAAGCCGAGGTCACAGAGTTTGCAGAGTACATCATCATGCAGGTTAGTGGATGCATGATCTCTTAGCTCGAGTATGGTCTGGTGGTTGTAAACATGGACACCGCTGTCTTTGATGTCCATGCACTTGAGAATCGGGGCTAGACAAGGATAATTATACCAATATTAAGGTATAATTACGAGGATATAAGCACCATTTTTGGCTCCTGGAGTGGCCGCTGCGTGCTGCTGCCATGCCACCATGAAATCAAACGTACTCTCTCGCTTACTGTTGAATTATTTATTAAATTACCAATATTTCAGTCTATCCAACCTTCATCATTCATAGGGGAAGCATCTCTGTTGTCTAATACATAGATATCCACTTAAAAAGCTGTCTCAACTTCCCGTCATACAATCAGAGGACTACTGAGATTAGTCTCACTAAAGAACACCTTGCATGCAACCAGAAACATGAAGTGTTAAAAGACATGCAGAACAAGGCAGCCCATTATAGGTGCTGAGGAGCACAGTGGGAAGATTTGGTGCCTTGCTTAAGGGCACCTCTGCAGTGTTAAGGAGGGGGTGAGCTGACACCTTCTCTGGTCTGGTCTTTAGTCCTTTGCCACATGCATTGGTCCAGTCCAGTGTCTTGAACTGGTAGGCCCCAAGTAGGCCACCAGGTCCAAGTTGGTCTTGAGGTGGTGGCCTCAGCAGCCTTCTGGTTCCCAACCTGATCCTCCAAAGGACTGAGACACTGCTGCCCCTGAGCAGAAATAAGTAAGTAGGTTTGACCTTTCTTTATATTAATGTTCATATTATGAAAAAATCAAGACAATTATCAAGTCTTTATTAAAGTCAATAGAGTGCCACTTTAAGAAGTTATGGATAAAAATAATTATGGATCATATATACACACTGATTAATGGACTTTTGTACCTTTAACCTTTTAGTTTCAAGAGTTTAATCAATTACAGTACAGACCTCAGTTGTCCTCTGAATGGGTAACAAGGTGACTTAGGCAGCTCCTAAGTGTATAAGAGAATGTTCAGATACTGCTCATATATCTGATTAATAGACCAAAAATTCTATAAATAAATAAACTCACTGGCCCCTTTATTAGGTATACCTTGCTAGTACTAGGCTAAACTCACTATTGCCTACATAACTGCCTTAATTATTCATGGCACCGATTCAACAAGGTGCTGGAAACATTCTTCAGAATTTCTGGCCCAATTTGACATGATCGAATCACACAGTTGCTTTAGATTTGTCAGCTGTGCATCCATGCTATGAATCCTCTGTTCCAACACATCCCAAAGGTGCTCTATTGGACTGAGATCTGGAGAAACCAGAGGCCATTTGAGTGCAGTGAACTCATCGTCATGTTCAAGAAACCAGTTTGGGATGATCTGATTTTTGTGACATGGTGTGTTATCCTGCTGGAGGCAGCCATCAAAAGATGGGTACACTGTGGTCATAAAGGGAGGGATATGGTCAGAAACAATACTCAGATAAGATATGATGTTCCAGCAATACTCGTTTGGTATCAAGGGGCTGAAAATGTGTGAGATAATTTCCCCCATCTGCTTTAAGGTTTGAAATGTTGTGCATTCAGAGACGCTTTTCTACTCTGGTTGTAATGAGTGGTTATTTGAGTTGTCATCGCCTTCCTATGAGCTCCAAGCAGTATGGCCATTTTCCTCTGACGTCCATCAACAAGGCATTTTTGCCAGAGAACTGCAGCTCAGTGGATATTTTCTTTTTGAAACACTCTCCGTAAACCCTAGAAATGGTTGTGCAGGAAAATCCCAGCAGATCAGCGTTTTCTGAAATACTCAGATTAACCTTTCTGGCACTAACAACCATGACAAATTCAAAGTTATTTAAATCACCTTTCTTCCCTATCCTGATGCTGGGTTTGAACTTCAGCGGCTCATCTTTACCATGTCTACATGCACCTAGTTGCTGCCATGTAACTGGCTGATTAGATATTTGCGTTAATGGTGAGTTGAACAGGTTTACTGAGTAAAGTGGCTGGTATCCCTGTAGTGCAGTGGTTGACACATTTGCCTTAGAAGAGGTCCCTGGTCCCTGGTGGGGAGACAAGCCACTCTCACCATGGAGGGTTGCTTCACGAAGGGCATCTAGAATAAATCCATTGTGGTGACCCCTTGGGGAAAATCCCAGGGAGCACCTGAATGTACATTTTATCCACTAGAGTGGCTGGTTAGTATAAATTAACATTATGCAAGGCCACATAAAGGAGTTCCATTCATTTGTTTTCAAAGTTATTTTTCTCCCATGCACCCAACACTAATTCGGGTGTACAAATGTATATTTGCCTTTTTCTCCTTGAAAAACGTTCAGCACTTTAAAAGAATACAAATGTTTGACAAAGCTTATAACAAACAGGTTTAAAGTGACAGATTACATAGGTTTATACATATCATAAAGATTTCAGATTTCACTAAGACAGGAAGGAGCGATTATATACCCATGTTAGTTTATTGTTTACTCAGTTTTTGACTCAGCTGACAGTAAAGTACTTACAGAATCTAAATATATCTCTCAGAAAATAATACTGTACTTTGCTGAAAGAGCATGGTATCCTCCTGCAAAACTTTGACATACAATATATACAAATCATTTTGTATTATACATATACACTTGTATACACAGTCACAAAAGCATAACATCTGAGTATGGATTTGTGTGGATTTTTGAGGTTTGGTTGTTCAAATAGTTAAAATTCATCTGTATCTGTTCAACATATGAGAACACTGAGGGTGTTTCTTTTGCACTGATGCGGGGTTTAGGCTCCCTCTGAAATAATAACCCATTCTCAGACGTGAGCTTTTCCCAGCACAGTCTTGACATGATTGTCATTGTCTTCATGTAGTTTGGTACATCTTCAGATCTTGAACTGCAATTTAAAACTTTTAAAATTTTTATTTGTAAAGTAGCATGTTTCATTATACTGAGAACCATCTGTTTGGATATCTATTTGTGAAGTTTAAAATAATACATCCAGATGAACTGAATAAAAACATAGAAATGGAGCACAATCAAAGTGTTCAGTTTTATTCACTTCAATTTAACCACCATTTTAGGAGATTAACTTATAATTAAGTTTAAAAAAAAAAAAAATAGGTGTTTCCGAAATAAGCCCCACCTTAAATAAACTATGATTCAGACCACTTACTGACGGTGTAGTACTATTTGCTTTTTGTTCCTACATGTGCAGTTCACATTAGGACACTGAACTGAGTACAAATAATGATTGAATGGACAGGGAATACTTCCATATAAGGTTTTTGTGCATACTGCATACCATGGCATGAAATGTAAACAGTTTTAGGTGAAAATATTTCCTGCTGATTGAATGCATATGCATGTAACGAGGGCACAGTTATGCAGCCAAAATTACACATTGGACAGTGACCCATACCTCAGCTGCAGACAGAAAAATATTCCTCGTACATGAAATGTTTGGATAAATACAGAACATGTGTATGTGACATCAAACCTGTTAGTACATCTGGCATTCCTTCACATTTCACAGTCAAAGCACACTCACTGAAATGCTTGTATATTTTATCCCAGTTTTAGGTCATCATTAAGAGAACTGTGTATTTGAAGGTAGGTTTGAAGGTGTAAATTAAAACTAAACGCAAAGATATGATTGATTGTTGTCCAAAGTGTGCCCTCCTTTATTGCTCTTTAAATGGATGCCACACATCTGTTCACAGGCTCATTATCAAACTGGCCCTTTAATTCAGTATGCAAACTAATGCAGTGAAGCAACAGACCAAATGCTAAAATGCGTTATTATTTCTTATAACTGCCATAACTGGGATTTATGGTCATCAGATTGCTCTGTTCACCATTTACCAAGTGGCAGGCAAGAAAGCAAAGCAGCTTTGTTAATGACGTGCATTTTACCTTAATGCATATGAGCAGCATTACAGTTCAAGCTCTTCTTTGTCAAACACACTGTTTGCAGGTGCTTGTCAAGTGAGCTTTCCATTTTTTAACAGAGGTTTTTGATACTGCCAGTGGACAAAAACCTCCTGACCACTCACGAGATTAATAGGCTGTACATACCGCCTCCTCAGGATCCAATCTATGACCCTGTGTAGACTTTACTGACCCTAAGTGAGGCTCTGCATGCAGAAATAGAACAAAGCTTAACAAAGTACTGTAAGCTCAGCTTCATGAGTGGATTTTGAACGGTTTTTTGTTAACAGGTAATGTTACATCAGCAGAGATCACAAGAGGTATACTGTTATGTCTGAACCCTGAATACAAGTTTTACATGAGCATTTAATTTAATTCTGTGTGGTCTTAAAGCGGTGTGGATGCCTATATATGTATTTTGAAATATCTGTGGTGGAGCTTGACACATGTAAAAATAATCTCTTCATGCACTTAAGTGGATCAAAACCTCAGGATACAATCCAGTACCTACTTCTAGCCACAGAGTAGTACTGGTGTTCATCTTTTATCGTACTCCACTTTTAAAATGTGAAGATTATTTAATCTGATAATCACAACTCATTAAAGTAGACACAAAACTGGTTTGAACTAAAAAAAGAAGTGACCTAGTCTTCTAGTTTGTGGGCAGCAATCAGTGATTTTCACTGGCACACACACACACACTTTTCATTAGCAGTGGTCGCTTTTTGGTATACCAGCCACCACCAATGCAGGGGTGGAGAGAGTTCTGTTTAGAAACAAAATAACTTGGCTGCACTTGATAATTAAATTTTTATAGCTTATTGGTTCTGCTTGTGTGTTAGAGGTGAAATGTAGGCACAAAACCCACAACCACTACAAAGGAAGTCACTGGCTAAGAGCCTATTTTTTAAAAACTCTGCCCTGGGTAGTTACAGGATTATTGTACCAAATTTACCATGCTTAAACTCGAAGACTTAGCGTCTTGGTGGGGAACTTTATTAAAAAAAAAAAAAAAAGCAGCACTTAGTGGTTTTTACTTGGATTGTCCCCTCACTGCAGAACTGGATAAATCAGATGAAGTCCTGGAAGGTGACAGGAAATTCCACAGTTAGTTATGTCGCTCTCAAAACAGTCCAGAGCAGTGAGTGAGCCTGGTCAGAAACTGGCTCTGTGGGGAGATAAGTGCTGGCAAGGCCAAGAGGTGGAAAATGGGAGTTTGGGGGGGTGGGGGTGGTGATCTCACGTCACCACTTGCTGCACTGTTGAGCGTTCACGAGGGCAGGACTGCTCTCTGCAATGCAGCCTGCTGAGCAGCCGCTGGAGCTTGCTGGAGAAGTTTTTGTTCATCTGCCTATACATAAGAGGCACTGCAAAGCTGCTGGAAAAAGCCAGCAGTTTAGACACACATCTCAAGAAATAATGGATAGGTAAGTAATGTGCACTGCTAAAGTAACCTGGTGCAACAGCTACAGTGTGTACCAAAAGGGTCATGTAGTACGGAGTCCACAGTACAAATTGCACGCAGACTGAGGCGAGCAGCAACCTGTGTATGGAAGGGTCCAAGTGGGCAGAGTCCTGATCCAGAGGTGTAGATTCCTTCCTGATGCGCAAAATGAGCACAAAAGCGTAAAGAACAGCCAGAGCTGGCACCACGTAGCCGATGAACATCATGATCGAGTCTGCTGCCTCTTTGTTCTGCATTTTTGAGCACTCAACCATCTTAGTGGAGATGTGGTTGCACACATAGAAGAGCAACGAAGAGAAGCTAGTGAGCACTGCGCCACCCCAGATGAACCCGCACACGTGTTTGGTGTTATACACACTGGACATGTACGTACGAGGCAATGCCCGCTCTATGTAGTAGTCCAGACTGAGCAGTGTGGTGGAATACATAATGACCAGAGATGAGATATTGAAGAGGATGAGTAGGGTGATGTAGACCTCGTTGTTATACTCCCACACATGCCAGCGGTTGAAGGTAGAGCTCAGGAGCTCCACAGGTGCAATCACATTGAGCACCAGACCCGCAATGGCCATGTTGACAAAATAGACATCGGGCATGGTCATGGACACCTTGTTGGAGAGGTTGACCACAACCAGTAGTAAACTGTAGCACAGCCCCAGTGGGAAGCACACCAGGAGGTAGATAAGGGAGAGGATTGACAGGATGAGGCCAAAGTCCTGGCAGAGCCGGTAGTCCACGCTGGTGTCCGTCTCATTGTGAACCATGCAGATCCACATCGCTGTGCTCTGACACGGGTCAAGCACTCTCAACAGGTCGACTGTAGGCAGAGTTAGAGAGAGAAGAGTTAGTTACTGCAATAATAACAAATAGCATAGTTGTTATCAGTTCCTCTCAGAACAGCTTAAATGCGCCTTTGAGACTCTCAAACTGTACTACAGGGATTAGATTACTATTCTTCCAAAAAATCTATTCCCTCATTTGGTGCTTTTATGTGGTGTGGTAGCATGCTGCCTATCATGTCAGTCCAATATCTTTAATAGATGTTCAACCTGATTAACATCTGGTAAGTTACATCATTTCAAACTCAGAAAATGTATTAATTCATCTCTTGTGCCCTCTGGTTAGGTGCATGGACATCCTGGAAGTGACCACTTGAGAAGTATTATACATGGAGGAAATGCAATACTTAGAGAATCCTGAGAGAGAAATCAGTGAGAGAAATCTAAAACACTAAAGAGTGTGGCTACTAAAGAGGGCACAGCTGAAAGAGGAAACATATTAGTGATTCTATACATTAGGTTTTTATGCATCAGTGACCATTAAAATTATGGCTCTCTCCCTATTCATTAAGTTGGGGGCCTCAAAGCAACAACCCAGATACGACTTTCTTTTAGAAGGACTTTGATGACTCCCACCTGGATAGTGCCAATTCCTTCTTAAAGGAGGATAATGTGAGTGACCATGGGATGTAATGAAATTCAGCAACTTGTGACAGTGGGCAAAATAACTTTTATGAATGCATGGTGGGAAGGTATTGAAGTAAACTTACCTCACCTGTGAGGTAAGAGACTAAAGCAACAACCAGTGAAAGCAAAGGATACAGCTGTTAACATAGGACAGGGTGGTTAATACATTAGTGAATTACCTAGGCAACCGGAGCCTTGAATATACATTATAGTGACAAACAGTTAGTACCAAATTGCTTTAGGGTAGAAGTGATCCTAAACTTTACCAGCAAAATACAGCCAACAGCATAACATAGTCAGTGGCTCTACTCACTGTAGCACTGTACTATAGTAGCTCATTTATATATATATATCTGTAAAAGCATGTTTAATACAACAGAAATAAATTAATTTAAACAATATCAAATTTTTACACGCACGGACATCAACCCCAAATGTGAATGACAAATTTACTGAAGATGCAATGAGCAGTTACGACGATTTATACGTACGGGGAGTGTTTGCAGTGTGGCCCCAAAATTCCGATGGATCATCTACAGTGTAAATTGACCCAAACATTGTCATATGTCACGCAGATTGCATTTTATGTAACAGTTGTGTATTTTATCTACAAGTCTAGGAGTTCATTCTGTTTAATGTCATAGAAAGTATCGGCGTGTGTTTGGTGCTGGCGAGAGGAGTAAGCAAGGCCATGACACAAAAACACGTCCGCCACGTCTCCCCTATTATGCCATGAGTAACACTGTTAATTTCACTTCACTGCATCTGACTGACTGAATACAAACGCCTCACAATATGTTTCATTTGTTAGCTCAGCCTCAAAAACCCACTATTTCTCCTCGCTAGCCAGAGCAAATGAGGCTTTTGTTCTGGTGGAAGAATACAAAACTGCATTTGTTTGACACCTTGGCAGGCCTTTTTTCTCTCTCGCTCTGCCTCTCTTGTTCTCTCTTTTACAGTCACATGCAAGGGCATTGCTGACTGTGCAGAGATGGCCTTATACTTCTCATATGCAGTATGATGAAGAACACTTTACAGACAGCTTTGGTGCTGCTGCTCTGAGTGAAACACATTCATCTTCTGTTCAAGTTACTGCCAAGTTGGCTGGGGGCTGGGCAGGCGGTGATGGGTAGATTTATAAAGAGTGAAATGTGAAGCAGGCTTTGCTGAAGGGTCAGCGAAGAACGAGGTGTGGGTTGGAGTTCAGGACGAGGTCAAAAACAAAAACAAAAGGAAAGGGAGAGAGACCATGCATGCATCAGGAGCGTTTGGGATCAAGGCCTATGGTGCTGCGTGATTTTAAAAGAAGCTTAAATAATGTTTCCTTACATAATTAACTGGGGTAATTCTTAGGAAAATTACTATTATATTTCAGAGGAAGTTACTCAGGTTCCATCATATTTCATTTCCTCAGTGATAATTTGGCTGTTCTGTTTCCACATGCTTGGCTTCACTCCCATTTACAATTTACAGTAAAAAATATGAGTGCTAAACTTTGCAGAAATTTGTGGAAACCACCCCCTGTAAATACCCTGGAATAAAGTGTAGGAAGGCAGCTCTGCTCAAGAGGATGAGTAACGATGCCAGTACAAGAGAAACATTCTTCAGTTCGCTTACGTAACACCACTACAGAGGGGCTGTTTTGGCCTTAAGCCTCTCACACACTCACACACACACACACACACACACACACACACACTCAGTCCCTCCTCTGTGCCTCTCCAATTGGCTGTAATGGGACTGTAGTGAGGGCTGCAGTTCAGAACTGGACTGGAAGTGGATCAGGAGCAAAAAAGTCAAAGCCAAAATGGGAGCACTGGACAAGCCCTCTTTAAACATTTCTCTCAAACACTACCACCTCAATGACCCACTGACCAAAACACACCTCGACAGTCCTCCTCTCTCACAGATCCCCCCACCCCCCACCCACACACACACACACACACACACACACATATTAAAAAATTAGGGGAAGTTTGTTTGCTCTACACTTCTCTCTCATCACTTTCAGAGAAAATGACTAAAGGGAAGCTGGTGGTTATTCAAGACAACTCAGTGTGTTGTGGCTGCCTGTCCTCATTCATTAGCGCTTACTGTATACAGACACTGGGTAACTCCCTGTCATTAACACATTGGCTCACTCTGCAGCTTCCGATAGCTGCAGGACATCTTAATAAATATGTTCACTTCCTGGCTATGTCTAAACTAGATCCAAATATTTGTTCTTTGGTTAAGTACAAGATTTTAGGATTCAGATATTTACCTTTTTCCTTAATGTAAACTTAGAGTAAATGTACTTTTAGCTGCTCACTTGTATCCTCCCCAAGGGGCTGCCACAGCGGATTTGTCCGTATTGGGAATTTGGCAGGAAATTTACACCCCTCCATGGGGAGAGGGGCTCGTGCCCCCACCTGGAATTGAACCAGTGACCTTTCAATTAATGTGAACTTAGAGTAAAGGAAGTAAAAATCTATCCAATTTCTTTCTGTTTCTAAATATTTGATAAACACAACAATTATGATTAGATAAGTGAAATTAAGAAAATGGGTTAAAAATATAAATTTAAACCAATGGTGGCGATTTTCCTTTGGATCTGGTTAATTTTTTTGTGGGGTACCAAATAAAAAAACTCTTAGGAAAAGCTCTGATACACATCTCAGCTTATGTGCCTGACATCCCTCTCACACACAGGAGTGGTCACCATGCCCAGATACATTTTAAAATAAAGACTCCATGACGCATCTACTGACTTTTTGGACAAATGGTTTCTTGGTAGTCCCCCGCCAGCACACAGTATTCCTTTCCAGCTGCAGGCACGTGAGGGGTGGTAATCACAGTGTGACTCGGGGTACGATACATCACAATATGCTGCCCATCACAGAATCCTGATACGGTGATTCTGCAGTACTTTATACACTGCCAAACATTTGTCAGGATTTGTGCAACAGAAAAAAATACAATCTAACTATAACATCTATCTACTAGGAAAGAATATTATCAATAGTATTCAATTCCAGTTTCGGGAATTTGCTTTCCCTTTCTGTCTGCCTTTGTAGGCGAAATCCACTTGTGCCTGCATGTTTAATAAAAATATCAATATTTACCAGCAGTGTATGGATTATTGGACTGCAAGAAAAAGTAATTCTGAATAATGGACAGCTTCCGATAAAAGCTGTACACTGCGTGAGAGGAAAAAAAGGCATTTTGCTGGGTCTTTCTTAAATGGCCAGTGCACCAAACTTGACAGTACATCTGCTGGCGCCATGCTTTGGTATTAGTTTGGCTTGTCATGCACCTCTTGATTTTTGGAACTCGGTGTGCACGGCACAGCTGCAATGAAGACACAAGTGTATGATCTTGTCGGTCTTTACCATCATTTTAAAGATATATCAGTACAGGTGGTAAAGAGATGCACAGATTACAGAGAGGGAGATGGTGCAACGATGAGATTTTCTGTAGAAAATTTTCAACAAAGAAAAACAAATCAAAACCCCTCAACAATAGTTGTACTTCTTGCATTGACTTCTTTAATTCCTAACCCAGTGCTAATGTGGAGGTTTTTTCACTTTTTCATCTTTTTTCTTTCAGGAGACAACTTCAGCGACTTTGCTGCCCTTCAAGAAAAAGCACCATCAGCTACTTCCTTGTATTTCCTTGAGGGGTTGCCACATCAGATGATACACATAGGTAATTTGGCGCAGATTTTACTCCGGAGACCCTTCCTAATGCAATGCTCTCATGTGATGTAATGTAATGCTCTCATTGTTGGAGGGGGTTGAGTCTCAAATGGCTACAGGACTGCGGTGATGTCACAGTTGTGCTGACCATTAACAAAAGCTTAAGAGTGATCACATCGAAAAGGGAGCGCAAACAAGCCATCACTGATTTTGTCAGACAACATTACGGTTAGAAAATCTGATCAAAAGACATGCATCCTCTTGGAGTCTTTGGCAGGATTCACACAGGATGCATAAACGGTGGCCGTTCCTAACGGAGGGTATCTTTGCTGACAAGCTGATCAAAGAAACAACAACCAATTACAATACAAGCTTTTACCAGCCATAGGTGAAGTGGTAGTAGTAACTTTGTTTATATATGACAGGCTGATTATTCACCACAATGACCAACTTCTACTTTTTGATGATGAACCACAAACAACCAGCTCGCTCACTGAGAATATTTGCATAAGGGGATGTTATTGGCTCAAGGCAACTTTGGAGCATTTGAATAAATGTGATACAACTGGCTCACATCTGTGCTGGCACTTCTAAAGTTGAATTTCTCCCAACTTTCAATGCCAGCAGCGTGAGCAAAGCGAAGCAGCAGACAAACAATTCGGCAACACGTGACGTCACCCTGTTCAAAGTGAATGAGAGGTGAGAGCGCTGAAGCCTGAAACCAATCTTGCCTTCATCAGCAACCCCATCCTGAAAACTATCAACACAATTTCATGGTATTTCACATTGTTATTTCCTCATATGTGAGCCTTCATATAGGTTTACAAAAGCTAAAAATAAATAAAACATTTTAATAATCATTACAAATTAATAAAAACATGAAAAAACAATCTAACTACACAACAGAAACATCACATAATCTACTCTGAGGCTCTGTTGATGGCACTTTAACATTTGGAACAGGGCTATAAAGTCAGTATTTAATAAGCTGCCTTATATGCTTTTAGGTTACATGTAATGCCACTTTTTGTTGCCACTTTTTTTTAATTTATAAAGCAAACATATGACTTCTTAGCACTGACAATTATTAACTGTTCTTAAATTAATGTATCTAATTCATATTATCAGTACAATGACAAAGAAGATTGCACAGTTAATACAAATGCTCTCTTGATGTCCCCTCAGTGATACCAGTGGATAATAATATGTTTAAACCACTTGAAAACCCGCAGTGGGGTGTTTTATCTGTATGCTACTAGCATAGTGTTATTTGAAACATTCAGATCATACATGAAATCAAGGCAGGTATACCATATTATTATGAACAACTGGAAAAGAAAATGCCAGTTACTATTAGCCACATAACAGAGTGGTTAGGCTGCTTTGCACAGCAAAGAAGGAAATCACACTCACTAGCAATAGTCCATATTAAATAACATTTCAAGTGAATCTTTTCATATAAACCTTGTGAACTGCTAGCTTTTCACTGTCAGCATCTATTCATTCTGGGCAACATCCACTTGCGTGCTGTGAAAGTCAGTTGCACTTTAGCTCTG
The DNA here is from genome assembly GCA_015106775.1 of Etroplus canarensis. NCBI lineage: Eukaryota > Metazoa > Chordata > Actinopteri > Cichliformes > Cichlidae > Etroplus > Etroplus canarensis. The sequence goes on along the minus strand of VUQH01037796.1, from coordinate 13,013 downwards.
CATATTTTGCCAGCAGCCCATGATAATGAAATTTCTAGTTTTCCACTCAGTTGAGGGAAAAACAAGCGAGGTGTAAGAAAATGTTTACCCCTGACTTGGAGGCAGAGCAGCCTCATGCTGCATAAGCCTAATGCTGCATAAGCCAAGTCTGTTTTGATTCAGAGTAATGAGGGCCATTTCATTTTAAAGTCCATTCGAGAGTCTGTCAAGGCTACAGCTGGAGGTGACGTTGTTGGGGCTGAGTGAAGGTCAGAGAGAGACACTACAACCAGCTGTTATTGCAGCATGAGTGCTGTTAGAGAAGTGTTCAAGGCTATACTCACACGGTTATTGAAGTATGCATATTATATTTTATTAATTCATGAGGAGTACAGTAATCTGACACTTGTCGCTTTATTTTCCTCTCAAAGGGTTGTTCAGTAAAATTTTTCAAGGGCTGTTCCCTGGAGGATAAGTTCACCATGGTTCCATGCTTTTATTAATTATGCAGATATCCTTAAAGAGCTATAACTATTTACTCATTTACATCTACTGCTATGAGCATACAAACCAAGAGGGAGCTCTACAGCCCAAGCTTAAATTTCTTAGACATGACTTTGACTGCAGTTGTAGACTTTGTTAAACCTCGTCTGAACTTTCTGCACTACCCCATGTCAAAAGTGGTTAAGTTTAATATTCCCAGAGGGGGCAGCCCTGCTTCAGCATGCTTCAGCCCCACCAAACACGATCGTGTAACAGCAACGCCCACGTGCTTGACGTCTCAGCGTTTTGAAGCCAGATATCACTGCCTGATGGGAGTAGTGTGACATAGTGGGCCCACACCCCTCATATATCCTTACTGGAATTTACAGGCCCTTCTCAGAAAGCTGCGAGTGATGTCACATGATTTTCTGTCTCGAGCAGAGTGCAACACGGCAACAGAAGAAATATTACAGAGTGGAAATAAAATTACACAAGTCAGCTTTATACATTTTGTGCAGGGGTGCTTCCAGGATTCTTTAAACTGGTTGGCACAATTTAAAAAGAAAATCAGAATGTAGGTAATAAATGTACACAGCGTAGAAAACCGGGCATGATTTTTCAGCTCACGTGAAGCTCTGTATGTGAATACAGATGTAGTACTTCACAAGAGCCCAAAAAAGTATTTTGTATTGAACAACAGTTGTTCAAAAGGGCAACGCACGTATTAAAACCCTTAAAAATATTTAAACCCATACTTGAAATATTTAAAGTAAAAGTAAATATTATGGAAAATAATATACATTATATTACTGGATCATAACTATTGATTTATTAATGTGTATATCAGTTTAATGCAGTAGCTTTTAATGACATTTAATGCTGGGTGGCTCTATAAAAACACAGCATAATACATTAGTAGAATGTTATTTTGAAATCTGCAAAATAACTAATGCTTTGCAATACATGGTATGGAGTACAATGTTAAATATTTGCATCCAAAACACAGTGATGTACAAGTACAAAGCAGCATTATATAGAAAAGACACCACTGGTCCAACAGACGCTCTCATTTATTGTCATTTGGTAGTGTTTCAGAGTGGTGTCCATCACCGTGCTCCTTCAGTGGACATGCTCCTGATACTGTGGCTGTGCATCAGAGGTAACAGGTGACATGATGAAAAATACTGCATATAATTTTATTTATTGGTGATTTCAAATAAACCCACAAAACTTGCAGGTAAAGTAGGGGTGGGGAAAAAATTGATACAGCATAGTATTGTGAAATTTTGCGTGGCAATGTTGCATTAAAAAGGGATACCAAATATCAATGTACCTTCGGCTGCTCCCTTGTATTCTCCCCAAGGGGTTGACACAGGAGATTAATACGCATAGGTAATTTGGCAGAAGTTTTTATGACAGATGCCCTTCATGATGCAGCCCTCCATGGTGAGAGGGGCTTGTGTCCACACCTGGAATCAAACCAGGGACCTTTCGCTTATAAGGCAAATATGTAAACCACTACACTACAGGGACACTTAATATCAATATCTTAAATAAAATGCAAGTACACATTTTTAGGGTTTTTTTGCACTACAATAATAAAACCATTTGTTTTTATCAGTCCACCTATGTAGTCTATGTCTCTTTCATTTTCTTCAATTGCTGAAGGGACTGTATAACTTTTACTGTATAAGCTGCACTGTTCAAAATAATTGCAATAGTACAGTAGTCCACACATTTAGTTGAATTAGACTGTATTAGAAAATGTTCCACTTGTCACAGGTTTGTAATGACAGTCTTGGTCAGTCTGTTTGCTTGACAATCACATTTTACAGCAATGAAAATGGTGGAAGTGAGAAGAATGGACTGAGAACTTTATCTTATTAGAAGAAACAGATATTGACAAAGTTTACCTTTGGGGATATAATTTGAAGTTGAAAAAAGGTGATTAAGCAAAATATGTATTATTGCAATACCCAGAATGTTGGAAAATGCTTAAATTGCAATAATATATCAGGAGTTTGGTATCATGATATCGTATTGGGGGGCCTCTGGTGATTCCCACCTCCTCAGCATATATCTCAAATCCTCAAATATCTATCGCCCTTATTTTTCTTGACAACAAACACAGTGATTGTTGCGGCCAATGGTGCATTACATTTAGTAAATGAAAGTATGACAGTCTATTAAAGGTGGAAGTCCTATGGAAAAGATGGATCTAATTCTGAACATTTTCCCCAAATTATCATCAGCTTTTGGATGCCGGAGGAAAAATAGTTATAGTTTGAAAGTTTGCACACTATACACGTCATTTATTGTTTGTAAATTTACTAATCCACACCTCTAAGAAGTTCAAATCAGTAACTCATTAATGCATAATGCTGCACAAAGGGTGTCAGTAAACATCTGATTATCTTTAGGGAAACAGCAGTTCCTCTTACTGAGTTCCAGTGTCTCTGAATCTGGTCAAACACAGGTCACTGTGAGTCTCAACAACCTGCCCGGCTTCTTTCCCAGCAACTTGCTTCAACAAGAGTCAGAGTTCATGGTCAGCACAAAGCAGGCTTACTGTCATTAAGCCACAGACGCACACACCCGTGTCCCATCCGGTCACATGGACGAAGCAGACTACAACAAGTGCAAAGCCGAGCCTCAAGAAGCAGGAGAGAGTCATCTGGGAAGAGCTGCTCTGTGAGGAAGTGCCACCCGCTCTGCCATGATGCGAGACATGCTCCAAATATAATGTATAAAAGAACTGTTCATGCATCATGTAAAAGGATTAATGCAGTGTTTACAGAAGTGAAGCAGTTAAAGCAAAGATGCAAGCTGTGTTGAAACTACTTATTAAAAAAAGGTCATTTTAATGAGGTGAACTATGATCTGAGCAGCTTTTAATGATTTAACATTGCATGACTGCATATGAGTAAAACTATACACTGACAGGCAGCCTGCTATAATGTAAACACAGGCACGGTGACACCCCATGAGTTTCAGGTCCCAGTGGAAGTTAGCATGCCAGCTACAGAAGGGAGATTATTATTCATATAAAGAGCAGTTTACCTGTGAAGCCACTGATCCCCCACACCCACCCACCCCAACACTTCAGAAAGCTGATCCCGTGAGAAACCTGCTCAGGTGCTGCTTTCCAAACACAAACGAGCCGCTGAATTTGTGAAACTTCTGGAGCTGAACGAAGCTAAGAAAACAACCATCCACAAAGGGCTGATGGCGGTAGGGGGGGGGGAGTTGTATTTATTTTCCTGCACGTCGTGTCGTTACACTTGACCGGGCAGATGAAAGCGTGGACAGCTGTCACGACTTTAACCATCATTCCACCCCTTTCTGTGGCTATTGTTGTGGCACAACTGCGACTGCTCGCTCTCACGTCCAGCCGTTTCCAGAAAACGGTTCAAATTCACTTCCTCCCACTTTCAGGTGAAAGGTACATTTGAACAAAAAAAAAAAAACAAACAAACAAACGGAGAAGGAGAGGAGGACTCACCGCGGTCGTATCGGTTTGGATCGGTGACAAACCTACGGAGGCATTGGGTTTTGATGTAGCATTTCCACTGGCATTTCTCAGTCGTTTCATTTGAAGCAGGGGAGAAAAAAGACGTATTAAAATGTCTATTCGACTCTCCGCACGTTCAGGAAAAGGCAAAACAGCGAAAAGAAATGTTTCAAAGGTTTTCGCTGGAGTCGCACCGCAGCTATCAACTTTTCGGACGAGGCTGGAACTGAAAAGGGGCCGACCGTTACGGGCATTACTACTGCCGGAGTGCTGCTGAGCTCTACAGTGTGTACACACGTGACCCTCCCCCCACTGTCTCCCCGCTGCTGGTGCTGCTGCTGCTGCACGGTCGCGAGGCCCGAATAGCCATTCTCTGCTCGGATTGGTCGAAGGACGTGGAGGTGGGGCGCGAGGGAGACCCACACACACACACGTACTCACACACACACACACACACACACACACACACGAAGTCGTGTTTCCATCACTTTAGAGGACATTACTTTGATTTACATTTGTTTCCTGGAGCCGTATCCTAACATTCAGCTCAGGCCAAACCGTACCCTAACCTCAAGCCAAGCCTTCATACTGAAATTAATTACTAGCGTTACGGGGACTTACTTTTTACCCCCACAAAAAGGAATCCTATAAAAACCCAGGAGAGGATGGTGCAAAATAAACACATTACGCCATAATTCATCACTGGGTCATAATGGATGGTGTAATATATAACCCAGGGGTGTCAAACATAAGGCCCGTCAAAGGGTCCAAATCCAGCCTGTTGAATGTCTTACACAGGGGTCGGCAACCTCCTCTGTCCAAAGAGCCCCTTTCAACCATTTTTGACCAAAAATATCTATGAGAAGTCACCAAACACATTTGAATCTTAAATGAGGAAGACAGAGCCTGCCAAATATAAACTGGTCAATTAATAAAAATAACTGGATATGATATTTGGTTACTAGAGTAACCCCTGGTTCTCTGAACACTAAGAAATGCCAGAGGGCACTTTCCAATAGTGAGATACTGAGCTAGGTTTGAAAGTGAAATTAACACAAATTATTATATTGTTTTATATCACTTTGGTGTAGACCACAGTTTTACTTTTATCACAATAATACCATGTTTTTCTTACATTTATGAAATAAGTGAATTTAAAACTGTAATTAAATAAAACAGAGCAATTGTAAGGTCTAGGAAAATATCTATTTGGCCTGCTTTGAAAAAGAGTAGCTGGGAAGATATGCAAAAAGTTAGAAGTTAAAATTAAAAGTAGCCTAGTTTGATAATATTTGAACCATATAGCAGCTTCATAGCTTTAAACGTGGACCATTTATGTGTTTACATTCATACTAGCCACCACTACTCATGTTCAGCAAAAATTAAAAAGATAAGGCACCATGCAAGCTATGACGAACATAATAATCTTTTTTTTTTTTAAATTTAGAGTATACACTGCACATTCATACGCATGAAGAATTTCTTATAGGAATGATCAATAAAATGTAAAAATTAAATAACCATAATTTATTTTCTTATTGATCTATTTTTTTTTTGTCAAAGCCACAGGGAGCCAGTGGACATGGGTAAAAGAGCTGCATGCGGCTTCAGGGTGGCAGGTTCAAAGCCACTGCAGGTGGGGTGCAGATAATCAGGTGAAAAATATTAAATTAAACTGAATAAGTATGATTTTTATATAAAAAAAGAAACACAATAAAACATTTGTTGATCCTGTTTCACTAATAGTATACCTTCAGCTGCTCCCTTCTATTCTCCGCCGGATGCCCTTCCTGATGCAACCCTCCATGGTGAGAGGGGCTTGTGTCCACACCTGGAATTGAACCAGGGACCTTTCCCTTATAAGGCAACTATGTAAACCACTACACTACTATGTACCTTTATTTAACCAAAATTCAATGTGAATTTTTTTTTATTGTTTGTGAATTCTGGGGATGTGCGTTTTTGTGTCTTGTGGAGTGTGAACCCTTTTCAGCTTCTGAAATAAGGAATGCCAGAAAATTTTGAGAACCACTACACTGCATGCACAATTATTAGGCAAGTGAGTATTTTGACCATATCAGCATTTTTATCCATACTTTCCAACTCCACACTGCATGAAATTGAATTCCTATTGGATTTAAGCCTATGAAGTGATGCGCATTTAAAACATCCTGGTTGCATGCAGGTAAACACTCCTTTTGGAGCGCAAAAGAGTGATAGCATTTACCATCAGTGAATGCCTAATGATAATTAAGCTTTTTCATAGTGTTTTTAAAAAGTAACAGAGTAATTGAAAGAAAGATTTGACATATTTTGCTTTTCAGGAGGCATCTGATCTGACAAGTCATGATTTCAAACTTAACCTTATTACCCATTGCTTCTAATACACCCAAAGAAAATTAGTTGTTTTTTATTGTTAGTTTGAAATTTAATAAGAGGAAAGTTTTTTTTCACTATTTACAGCATTTTCTGTTTTTTTACACAGTATAAAAAAGGATATTTTATATGAATCCATCCATCCATTTGCTTTTATATATCCAGTATAGGATTTTGGGGCTCCATGGAGCCCATCCTCAGTTGTCATGGGGCAAAAGGTACACCCTGGACAGGTTGCCAGTCTATTGCATAGTTTTTGTGATTTCTTGCTCACGTGAAGTATTTACATCAGCACTGGTGAGTCTGTAATATCCCTGCTTTTCTGGGATATAACTACAAAATAAAGTCCTGAGTCCAATGAACTGTGCAGATAGATTTTTTTGATTTATTACAGCAGCATTTTTTTTATCATGTGGAAAAACTGAGATAACGCTTTTGAAATTGCACATCTCTGTCTCACTGATTGAATGTGCAGTTAAACTTTGAAAGAAAGTAAGGAAAAAATTTTGGAGGTATTTTTTCTTTATCACTTATTAGCGTTACTGGTCCAGTCCATGTAAGATGTAATTGGGCTGTATGTGGCCTCTGTAAAATGAGTTTGACACCCCTGATATATCCAAATATATGGGTTATATCAGGGGTATATGGGCAATTTTTGTGCTCTAGCTAATGTCTTGTGAAATATAATTTCCCCTAAGAAATTCTTAAGTCACCTCTCATTTCTTTATATTTTTACAGAAAATGGGAAATAAGAACAACAATTTATTGAAATTTGCAAACACAACTGAAAATACAGTATATGAAGCAAAACAGATTTTGTACATTTCTAACCATATTGAAAGTCAATATTTGTTATGAGCACCTTCATTCTTCAACACAGCCTCAACTTTCTTAGACAAACTTTCTTGTCTTTTCTTTAAGTTGTCTTCAGGAATAGTTCTCCAGGCTTCTTGAAGGACATTCCAAAGCTCTTCTTCATATGTTGGCTGCCTTTTGTTCTGTTCTCTGTCTAGTTGATCCCATACTGCTGAGGTTCAGGCTCTGGGGAGGCCAGTCCATAGCTGATGGTGTTCCATTGTGTGTTTTTTCTATACAGGCAGGCTTTTACTACACTGGCAGTGTATTTTGAAAATGAAACAGTTGCCAATCAGATGCTTTCCAGATGGTAATGCATCGTTGATCAAAATCTGACTGTACTTTTCTGACTGTAATTTTATCAATTTTGACAAGATCCCTAACACCACTGGTTGAAATGCAGCCCAAAACCATGGCAAAACATTCACCATGTTTTACAAATGGCTGTAGATACTCAGTGGTGTACCTCTCTCCTGACCTCCTCCGTACACATTGATGACAATTTGAGCCAAAAATTTCAAATTTGGATTCCTGCATACCTGTTACCACTAATTTTTAGTCTAGTTCTTGTGTAATTTAGCATACCTCAACCTTTTCTTTCTGTTGCCTTCCTTAAAAATGGTTTCTTGACAGTCCCCCCACTGAGACCATTTCTGATTAGGCTTTGCCAAACAGTAGACGGTCTAACTGAAGGGCCAGCTGCATCTCTTAGATCCTGTGTGATGTCTTTGCTGGTTTCTGTGAAAGGCTGCTAGAAACACTGCCTAAAGATGCAATTTAAAACACACCACTGGTTCTTCCTTTGTGTCAGGTGCCTTTTTTGCTTGAATGATTCATAACTCAGGGTTAGGTGGCTTAACAAACAAAAAAGTATTCCTCTGAAAATTTTCAGGGAAAGAAACTGAATTGAAAATGAGTAAAAAAGTAGTCAATGTGAAAAGAAAAACTTAAAAACCTTCAGACAGACTGGAAAGCTTCTGTAAGCAAAAGACGAAAGAAATGAGAGGTGGCTTTTGCCCAGTACTGTAAGAACTTGCCAAGACAAATGTGTGTATGTTAAAAAACTTGTTTTAACAACAAATATTAGATTAATCATGAATCTGTAGAACATTTTGTTGTATTTTTTCCCGGTTTTGCTTTGCTTGACCTTGAACAGAAACTTAACAACCTCCTGTCTTTGGTATTGCTTAACTTAACAAACCACCCAAGCCAGTTATCTCTATCGTACCTAAAGCATCTTCAAAACAACATCGGCCTTGCATAAAAAATGCAGACTGAAAGCATAATTTAAGGCAGTTAGTCCAGAAAAAAGTTTAATCTGGTTTAAATTTTGCCTCAGAACAATGCATCATCATTTACAGTGGCAATGAGCCTTTGTTGTCATGCTCATAGAAAGTGCAGATTCCTGCTATATTAGTTTAGAAAAGCACCACTGCACAGGACATCTTCTTTTTAGCTTAGCTTTTGGTATAAAAGACAATATAGTTAAAATTGTGATGTCTTTCCTGAGATGAATCATCCTGTCAGCAGGAAGTATTTTAAAGTTCAAACATATGGGTCTGTTCCTCAAACTGCACTTCCTGGATTTTATTTTATTGTGTCACCACAATCTAAAACAACACAGATCATTGTTTTAAAGCATGGGTTTTTCTGGTTTGAATGACCTCTAACCATGACCTAATTTAATGCTGGGTTCAGGCTACCCACAATTGTGAAGAAAAAGAACAGGAACAGTGCAAAAGCTGAATTTGCATTTTGGAAGCTCAGGGGTAAAAATACAATGTGAAAACTCTTCAAAAATGTCAACACATGGGGTTTTTACAAGCTCTTGCACAGTTCCTTTCAGTCAGAATTGGTAGCTGCATCAACTTCATCCATGCTTGGGGTTTGGAATTTCACCTGCAAAGTTTAGAGTGGCTTCAATGTTTCTCCAGCTGAGTAAACAGTAAACTCTGGAGAGAACAATGGAAGTAGTGGCATGGTAGATATCTTTTCTGCTGTGACTTGCAGGATATGAAATGCTTCCTGGGAATAGTATTGTGTTAATACAGAACATTTGATACTTCTTGGATCCATTTCTGGATAATCAGAGAGAAAGTGTATATTTTATTTTGAACTGAAATTAATCTCCTTGATCCATTTTTACACTATAACTTTCTGTTGATATTCTCTTTAATGCAGATAGAATGCAAAGCTCCTGCTTCTCAGAATAACAGGCAACATACACCAATCAGGCATAACATTATGACCATGTGGATAATATCTTTTTGGTCCCAATTTTGCTGTCAACACAGCCCTGGCCAGTGGAGACATAGACTCCACCAGTTCACCACTGTTCCTTCCTTGAACCACTTTTGATAGATACTGACCATTGCAGACTGAGAACACCCCACAACAGCTGCAGCTTTGGAGATGCTCTGACCCAGTCATCTAGCTATCTCAATTTGGTCCTTGTCAGACTCAAAACCTTAAGCTTGCCCAATTTTCCTGCTTCTAACACATTCATTTTGAAGACAAACTGTTTACTGTTGCCTTATATATCCTGCCCACTAACAGGTACCCCGATGAAGAGATATTCAGTGTTATTCATTTCACCTGTCAGTTGTCATATTGTTATGCCTGATCGATGTGTTTTACATCCAGGATATTGGAGGCAGAGTGCTGGTGGATTTCTACTCTGATAAATTCATTAGGAAAAACTGTAAAAAGGCAGAATTTATAATCAGTTTGGGGAAATATCACAGTAAACACAGAATGAAGGGGTTCCTTAGTGTTGTCCTGGTGAATGGACTCTAATAAAGCAGATGCAATTTGCTAAGAAGATTAAGAGTTATGATGTAAATTGTTTACATTTTTAAGCAGATAAATCAGGATTATGATACGTGTCAGTGATATTAAAACAACAATGTACATTAGATGATTCAAAGTAATTAATTTGCCTTAATCAAGCACTACTCTGATACCAGAAAATTACCTAAGTTAGTATTTTATTTTCCTAAATGTGCAAAAATTGAGATCAAGTTGCATTATAATAACCTAAATACACCTGCATTATTTCAGTCCAAAAACAAAATTATAGCAGTAACGACAGCTTTTAGATGCTGCATGAGTCATGCAGAGAGAAAAAGTAAATTTCTTGCTTACCTGAGGGAAGGAGGGATAGCAGCAAACCCCTGAAGTGAAACACTGAACTTCCACAGTGTTTAAAAAAGTGAAGCAGATATTTCATTAATCTCTGAAGAAATGCAGTATCTGCGTGCTCCTCCAGCTCTCCATGCAAGAAATGGATTAGTTAAAGGTGCGTAATAAAAATGAAAAGCAGCACGGAAAGATTTTTGGAATGCACAGTATGAAACCAGAATGCCTTGCTGTCTCTCAGTGAGTGCCCTTGGGTTTTGAGAGTGCTGAACATTAGTCTCTTGTGCCACAGAAGTGAAGTAGAAAAGTTGGAATAGAATAATTCAAGAGCTGCATATTATGCAGACAGTCAGAGATATGTGTAGCTGCTGAGAACTTTGATGTTTGAGAACATTAAGTTCAGTCAGATAACTGATGACATACAAGAAACTGTAAGTCAAACTGTTCACTTTGCAACTATCACTGAATCTATCAGATAATAAAAACTAATCACTCTGAAGTGAAAATGAGAAATGCAGTTTTACTAAGTATCAAAATATTGTATTCATTTTGTTGCTTTGTATTATTAAACTGTTGTTTATAAAATAAGGCACTATGAGATGAGAAGGAGACATTCATCACTTCCCACTTGTGATAGACTTTGAAATATGTATACTTACAATATTGAAAATAACTTCTGTTTCTTTTTCTTCTTCTTCTTCTTCTTCTTCTTCTTCTTCTTCTTCTTTCTTTAGAAGTCGCCACAGCAGATCATCTACTTCCATCTCACCCTATCCCTTGCATCTTCTTTTTGCCACACAAACCCTCTTCAAGTCCTCCTTCACTACATTCATGAAAGTTCACTGTGGTCTTCCTCTTTTCCTTCTGTCTGCCAGCTACATCTTCAAGATCCTTTGTCCAATATATCCACTGTCCCTTCTCTGTACATGTTCAGACCATCTCACCCTTGCCTCTCTTTATCTTCAAAGTGGTCAACTTGTGCTGTTCATTTGGATTTGGTAAATGGTGTTATACCTATAGAATATCACACTGAGGTTGGATGAAAATGTGTGTGTCTGTGTGTGTGTCCCTTGTAATATTATTATTTTTTAGAAAACTAATGACACCAGGGACGTGATATTTTGCATCATTCATATTAAGAAGTGTATCTTTCCCCTGTATTTTTTCCAGGCAATTCTGAGATGGTCAGGTTTCTTTTTAATTTGGTGATTTGACATGGAATGGCCCTAAATTAAGTATCACTTCAGTCCCCACAGTTCCCTTGAAGAGTTCTTTATTCTTCTTCATACCTCTCTTTGTCTTTTATGCTTGTTCCTCAGCTAATTGAGGTGTTGCAGTGGAACAACACACACTTTCTGCACTTTTGTGAAAGCATCACCCAGGAGACAGCGATGTTGTTCCAGTGATTACATTGCTGACTACGTCCCTTTGTCAGATAAGACATTCAGAATTTGTCACACTGATGGTAACATAAAGAGATCATTCACACAAGAATCACTTCTGCCTGCTTCTGAAAACTGATTAAACTAATGAACCATTTTTTCTTTACACTCAATAAATTTGAGTATCATACTTGTGTACATCTCACAACACACTGCACACAGCTTGTCAGGAATTACCTGAAATGACATCTATCAAGGGGTTATATTATTGAATCATTTTACTACTGTGAATCTCTTCACAAAGCTATTGAGACCAGGTTTGCACACTAAAAGAAAAATTAGGAAAATTTCCATGATGTAAGAAAAAAAATCCCACTGATATTTAAATTCCCTTAAATCTTTGTTTTTGTTATCGTCTGATTCTTTTATTCATGATCTGCCATGCATTTTCAACAGGAGATAGATCTGAACTCCCAGCAGGCCAGTAAAGCACACACACTCTGTGTCAATGAGGCTACACTGTTGTAGTCCATGCAATATTTGGTCTGGCACTGTCCTGTTGAAATAAGCATGGACATCTCAGGAAGAGACGTAACCTTGATGGATACTAATATATGCCTCAGTCTCAGTGGTATCCACACATACATGCAGCACACTTATGTCAATGCTGGCTTTTGCACCTGACACTGATAATCTGAATGGTCATTTTCATATTTTTTTCACGCTGTGGATTCATCTGACTACAGTACATGGATAGTTCTTTAGAGATTTTATTTATTTATTTATTATCCTTTATTTAACCAGGTAAAAGCCTCAGTGAGATTAAAAATCTCTTTTCCAAGAGTGACCTGGCCAAGAAGGCAGCAACAGCAGGGTTACAAATACATAAATTACAAAGGGACATAAACAACTGTCATACACAACAAGAAATATACAATCACAGTATCCAAACAGTGTGGGATACAGATACACTTTTAGGGTAAAATAGTAAAATAGATAATATAGCTTAAAAGCAGTCACAGTGGCCAAGAGAATTTCTTTCTCGACCTTTTATAATTGACTTAAACTCCCCTAAAGAAATCAGCTCCGACAGTTTCGGTTCAGCCTGTAAGTTGTTCCATGTGAAAGGAGCCGCATATTTAAAAGCTTTTTTACCATGTTCTGTTCTCACTCTTGGAACCACCATCTGAAGAATAGAGTGAGCACGGAGAACATATTGATTTTGTTTTCTGCACATATAGGTAGAAAGATAAGGGGGAACTAGGCCAAGAATAGTTTTATATATGAAA
>VUQH01037795.1:0-23438 GCA_015106775.1 Etroplus canarensis | reverse complement strand
TATCTGCCTTCCTTCTCTCCATCTTATCAGCCAGCTCTCTCCCTTTACCAGTCATAGTGCCTACATTTAAAGTCCCTACACTCACCTCCACCCTCCTACCTTTCCTTCTCTCTCCCTGCCTCCTAACATGCTTTCCCCTTCTCCCCCACCTTGGTCTTCGGCCAACAGTAGCATAGTTTCTGCACCCTGTTGGCTAACGGCACCGGAGGCGGTCGTTGTTAACCCGGGCCGCGACCGATCCGGTATGGAAGTCGTGTTATGAATCCGCATATTTGATTTGGCACAGTTTTTACGCCGGATGCCCTTCCTGACGCAACCCTCACCATTTACCCGGGCTTGGGACCGGCACTAGGACTACACTGGCTTGTGGGTCCCTGTGGCTGGTTTCAAATTCCTAATTTACTGTTGTGATCATTATTTCAGATTCATATGTTCAGATTTTGATTCATGTGGACATGTAATGTGGTTTAAAGTGTTTGCGGCTTAGTTATTAACAGGCCATCGTGACTGAGATTTTAGTAGTGATTAATGACTCTCAGCCAGCGTTTATTTCTTTTTCCTCCTCCAGATGTGAACACGTAAGGTAAAGTAATTTTACGATTATATAAAAATCTGTGTGTGTTTTTTTTTTAACAATTGTAACTTATCCCTTTTTGGTACTGCATGCAAACACCCCCACAAAATAACAAAAACAAACAAAAAGCAAAAGGTATAACTCTCTCCTCTTAAACTGATGTTACTTCATTTTTCTTTTTTATTTAGCATATTTTTTATGCACTTTTCAAAGTTTACAGCTTAAAAATACCAACAAATTCTAAATTAAAAAATAATCCATCTTCATTGTATTGTCTTTTAACTCTCAATTGACAAGGAATTTACCACATTACATGAATTTAGGTAAAATATTCAAGTGTTATAAATTCTGATTTCAAACAACTCCGACAGAACCGAAGAGAGACGAACATTTAACCTTAACTAGTATGAGCAAAACAGAGGCATACAAAGATTTTCTTCTGTTACATCTGTAATTATAATCCATCACTAAAACTCAAACTTAATAATATTTAGGGAATGTCACCATACCAGAAATGTATTAGTCTACACCAGTGCCGATACAATTACATAACTGTGAATATTAAAAAACAAAACAAAAACAAAGTTTATCTCATGCACATAAACTATTTATTAAAACATTGCAAAAAGGCTAAAAACAACAACAGTACAGAACAAAATACAGTACTATGGTTTATGTTCTAGTAGTGCAATAGTTTGTGTAGATGCCATATTGATTTTCACTGCTTTTTGAAAGAAACAAAAAAATATCATTGTTACTAAGAGGTGTAATGTTAGCTACTGTATTCACATTAACCTAAGCATTTATAAAATGGTGGCCAGTGCAAATATTTTATCCCATGGAACATAGCTGATTTTGCAACGACAATGCCAGCTGTCAAAAACTAAATGGCAACATGTATAAAGGATAACATGAGAAGCATAATACTTTGGATGATGTTAATATGAAACCTTGACTTCTTTGAACAGATCTGGGTACTGGTCTCTTTTAGGTGCTTCACTAAAGTGGAATTATTTCTGTTCTTGTGAAGAGTAGACTAGCAGTGTTTGCATATCACTTTTTGTGCATCAACTATCACTCCTTTGAAAACTGCCTCCAATGCAATGTGCTTCCACATATATTGTAACTCTCAGCCGCCTTTCTCATTAAAAAGCCGGGCAGAGCTATCGTGGCAACTGCACTAGTTGTTGCCTTGTAGGTTTTGTTGTTCCATTTGTGGGTTTTCCTGTGTTTTTGGGTGTCCTTCTTCTTCTTGTAAGGACATACTAGAACACTTGTCACCTACTGCTCCTGTCAGAAGAATGGCAAGCTAGGTTATAAGCTAATATAATAATAATAAAAAAACAGCAATTATCACTATGTTTTCAGAATGTTGGTAAAAGGTACTCAAAGTATGGGTACTGGTGACATTCCTATACCTGTGTTTACTTAGAGTGATGTAGATGGTAAGCAGAAAAATATGTTTCGGTGGAATGAATGTCCACACCAGAAGCAAGAAACATCCTGCTGCTTACCCACTGCCTGTTAATGTTTGTTTTTGTATACACACACACACACACACACACACACACACACACACACACACACCGATCAGGCATAACATTGTGACCACTTACAGGTGAAGTGAATAACTCTAAATATCTCTTCATTTCATCACGGCACCTGTTAGTGGGTGGGATGTATTAGGCAACAAGTGAACCGCTTGTCCTCAAAGTTGATGTGTTAAAAGCAGGAAAAATGGGCAAACGTAAGGATTTCAGTGAATTTGACAGGGGTCAATTTGTGATGGCTAGACCACTGGGGCATGAGGATCTCCGGAACTGCAGCTCTTGTGGGGTGCTCCTGGTCTACAGTGGTCAGTATCTATC
Organism: Etroplus canarensis; assembly: GCA_015106775.1. Lineage (NCBI taxonomy): Eukaryota > Metazoa > Chordata > Actinopteri > Cichliformes > Cichlidae > Etroplus > Etroplus canarensis. Next base: position 20,996 of record VUQH01037795.1, on the reverse strand, counting down.
AAAAGTGATCCAAGAAAGGAATACTGGTGAACTGGTGGAACCCATGTCTCCATGGGTCAGGGCTGTTTTGGCAGTGAAAAGGGGGACCAACATGATATTCGACAGGTGGTCATAATGTTATGCCCGATCTGTGTATGCAGATTGAATGGATATTAAAGTTCAGTGTTTGTGAAGCTGAAGTTAATGTGACTTGTTTCGACAGAAGAAAAGGAAAGGTTAATAATTAAACAGATGTTCTAGTGAGGTAAAAATGTAATTAAGTGGGGGCATATTAGATAGTGACAAACAAAAATACTATCAGATAGTAATTATAAAACAAGCAAGCGATGCAGCAAAGATGAATTTTTAATTCAAGTGCTCTTCATGCTGAGAAAAGTCAGTAAATTCAACAAGACTCTCTATAGTCAACATTACTGTGTAAACAGACTGCAAAGTGTCTAATTATTCAGATTTTTTTTTTTTTCCAGTTTGCAGAGACCTGGAGGACAAAACACTATTCCAACATGCTGGGCAACAACAGACACTTCACAGAAATGCAACACATGCTCGTCAATTTTCCATTTGCTTCAAGCCACAAATATTTAAATCACCACAAAAACAACAGTCTGCAAATTTTATGGTATAAAAACAGTTTCAAAATTTTTCAATGACCAGCAATACAATAATATGACTGCTTTGGAAGTGAGATGTATTTTTCCAGATTGCAGGAACATTTTCACACCCACGCAAAATGTTAAAGTGAGAAGATAAGCAACGGAATGCAACAACAGAAAAAGAGGGATGTACAGAATTTTTCTGTAGGTGCCATTTATAATAACAATTCCTCTTCTTCTTTCGGCTGCTCCCATTAGTGGTCACCACAGCGGATCATCTGCCTCCATCTCACCCTAGCCCTTGCATCCCCTTTTCTCACACCAACCTTCTGCACGTCCGCCTTCACTACATCAATTAACCTTCTCTGTGGTCTTCCTCTTCTCCTGCCTGGCAGCTCCATCTTCCACGTCCTTTGTCCAGTATATCCACTATCCCTCCTCTGCATATGTCCAAACCATCTCAGCCTTGTCTCTCTGACTTTGTCTCCAAACTTCTCAATCTGAGCTGTCCCTCTGATGTACTCCATTCTAATCCTGTCCACCCTGGTCACTCCTAAGGAAAATCTCAACATCTTCAACTCTGCCACCTCCAGCTCTGCCTCTTGTCTTTTTTTCAGTGCCACCATTTTCAAGCCATATATCATAGCAGGTCTCACTACTGTCTCATACAAATTGGTTTACCTACAGTAAAATAAATTTAATAGCCTAGCCAATAGCTGTAATTTCTCTCCAAACTAAACAGATTTTTTCCTGTTTTCCTACAAAATCCAAATTTTTTTGTTACTCATTTAATCAGCATATAACGCATCTGCTCAAATGTGGAAACCTTCCAATAGTTGGTGTATTTTCAGAAATAATAATAGTAATATTTGGGTGCCACCCAATATTGGTTTGAATTTTTCACTTATAGACTGAAACTGTCTACTGGACTGACTGAAATTAGCATAGCCAAAAAAAGCACACAGTGTATCTCCACTTGAAGACACTGAGGGGGAGTTTTTGTTCTGCTTGACCCTTATTTGACAGCTTTGTAATAGGTTTCAAATAGCATAATGAACCTGTCCAGTGCTGCCAAATGCCGGAGGTGCTGGGCATTTTGCAAAATGATGGGTGTAATAACTTCACCTACAGGCTCACACAATTATTTTGCCTTGTTTCAAACAGAGGTAAAATGGAAGACCTGTTACACAGGTTAGCTGCTGAAAAGCAACTCAAGAGTACAAGGTGAGTCAATGGTGATGTTAAACATGAGCACATTTGTCTGATGCCTGATGATTTACAGGGTACAGTAAAGACATTATTAAATGTTGGACCCAGAAGGTAACGTCATCTGTGCAACAGCATTATAGCGCAGGGTAATGAGAAAGAAAATGAATCACATATTTTGTCAAAGAGATCTCCATTTCAGCCTGAAGCTAGTTCAGATAACCTTGCCTGTGCAAATACACACACACACACATTGTCTTAATAGAGTATTATCTTGGCTACAAGTCCTTAGATTCTCAAGCTGAACATTTTCTGGCCTATTAATACAATTTAATAGGGGTCAGTGCAACTGTGCCGAGGGAAAACACGCATAGATGGAGATGCTCAGATCTTCTGCTCTCAGATCTTAGATCTTCTAACTCGCAGGCACACTCAGTACTTTGTGGTTACACCAGTCCTTAGTAGTGATTGATTTAGGTTAAATAAAGTAATGAACCAATAATATCTCTAACCACATTGTCACTTACAGTAATATCATGTAGAGTACTTTGCAAAAGTCTTGAGCCATTCCTCATTTGTTTGTATTTTGCTTGGGAAATGGAGAATAATTGCAATGATTTATTGAAAAATGTGCAAACATAAATAAAAATAGAGAACATTAGGCAAAAACAGAATTCTGCAACTCCAGCCAGGTTGTGACCACCTTTATTCTTCAACTTTGCCTGAATTGTCTTAAATACTGTAAGCTTTGCCATTTCTTTAAGTAGTCTTCAGGAATATTTCTCCAGGCTTCATGAAGGATCTTCGAAAGCTCTTCTTCGGATGTTGATTGCCTTTTGTTTCATTCTTTGTCAGGATGATCCCACACTGTGTCATTAATGTTGGGGTCCAGGATCTGAGGAGGCCAGTACAGAACTGCGTTCAAAATTCCATCAATTTAGACAAGACCCCCAGCACCACTGGCCAACTGGAAATGCAGCCCCAAACTATGACAGGGTTTTCACAGATGGCCGCAGATACTCCCTGTTGTACCTCTCTCCTGACCTCCTCTGTACGTACTGACAATGACTGGAACTAAAAACTTCAAATTTTGATTCATAAATCCATAAGACCTGCTGTGACAAATTTTCACTCCAGTTCTGGTGTAATCTGGCATACATCAGCTTTTTCTTCCTGTTTCCCTGTGTTAAGAACAGCTTCTTGACAGCTGCCCTTCCACTGAAACCATTTCTTATGAAGTAGATGCATCAACTAAAGGGCCAGGTGTATTTATCAGGCCCTGTGTCAGGTCTTTGCTGAATGTTTTCCTATTTCTTAAGGACAGGACTTTCGGATCCTGTCTATCTTCTTTAGTTTTTTAGGCATCATGCTTCTTCTTTTGTCCTCCACTTGTCAAGTTTCCTCGATTTTGCACACCATGCATGTGCCACAGGAATGAAAATGAATGAAAAAGCAGCAAATGTCCAAAGAGAAACAGTTGCAAAGACCTTCAGAAAAGAAAAGAAAAATCCAGCTCCTTTGAGAAAGAAAATATTAAGAAATGACAGATGTATCAAGACTTTTGCACAGTACTGTATGTGTGTTTGCATGCTCATGTGCAACTTGCCTATTGTGCTTTTGCTGTGCCTGTGAGTATTCATGATACTCAATGTTTGTGTGCATAAGCTGCTTTATTTGTGTGGGTGGGCGTTCCTCTCTGACTGCTCTGAATGTGTGTCCCTCCTCAAGTGTGCAGAAAAATTAATAGATTTTTTTTCAGTCTGGGCGTATTGGGAAATTAGTGTTATAATAATAAGTGTGATAGCCCTAAAGGCCTTTTCCATTATTACTTAACACTGTTTGGAGTATAGACAGCCCAAAAGTGTTTGCACAGGGCAGTGAGGCTAAATGTTGCTTAAAGAAAGAAAAAGGGAAAAAAACAGAAGAAAAGAAAGTTAAATGGTCATTCAGTCAGGCAATCTGTCAGTAAAGCTGTCACTCCCTGACAGAGTGAAACAGAGCGCATTACAGCAGCAGAGGCAGAGTTTGTTGATCTCAGTGATTCAGATCTCAGCTGGCGTCTGGCTGTTTGCTGCCTGCTGTCAGTCACTTTCCCAAACACAACAGCTTATTTTTCTGTGCACTGCAGTGATGGCAGACATGGAGACAGGAAAAAGAGGCAGGCTTACACACTGTCCAGAGTTCATCAATCAAACAGCGGTGTTTTGCATTACGGGCTGAATCTCAAGGCTGTGTGAAGGCCATATGAAGATAGTGTCGGAATGAATTTCAAAAAGGTATTGATATAGAGCTGCATATTTTGGCAGGAAAATAGGACAGTACCAGACTTTTAATATAAAGAGGATGCACTGGAAAAGTAATAGAAAGAACATATTTAAAGCTGTATTAAGTCTTTTTTTAGCCATGTTACCCTGCTTTATTAGTATGAAGCAGGTGGAGGGGAAAAGATGTTTAAGATGTATTCTAAATTTCAGTGGCAAATAAACCTACCTGTCAAAGTGGATTCTTTTTCATATGCATATTTATTGTTGGGCAAATCGTTGTGCAGCATGTATGAGTGAGTTTTGTGTCGTTTCATATGGGAATCCAGCAATATGGACTTGACTGTAGACCAGGTTTCCCGGAACAGTTCTGATCTATGACATCCAGGGTAGTGAAAACAGCAAAAAAGAAACAAAACAAAACAGCATATTGAACATGCTAAAACCAAACCTAAGAAGAAGTAGATATGCCGTTGTTGGTGTCATAAGCCATATACGCTTTACACTTCTGTACAGAAAAACACCCATATAGGGATCATCAAAAGTGCAGGATTAAAAAAAAAAAAACAGATGTCAGTGTGAATAATTTTAGCAGAAACAAACAAAATTCAGAGGCCTTTGTCAACGTCAACATTCCCAGTGAGAAGATCATGAAAATGTTTGTCCTTCTCCCAACACTGTCCAACTTAGTAAATGACTCCCTTAACAGCAGCTGTGGATTTCATGGACACTATTTTCATCAATGGATTGATGCTTTTTTTTTGAGGGAAACAGTAGCGCAGGGCAAAAATGAGGCACAATAATAAAATATATCAGACTTTGGATGCCCAGGCAATACAAAAAAACAGCTCGTTTAGTCATTAAATAAAAACAAACATAAAGCAACACTGTCTCTCTCAAAAGGAAACACAATGGGGTAGAACTGGTTGCCATCTAACTGGAAAGTCAAAGGATTTCCAAGGGCGGTTAGTTTTAGCACTGTTTTAACAAGTTGCATGGTTACTTTTATTCTTTATTTATTGGTTTTGTTTTGGAATTATATGAGTGGGAGTGAGGCAAGTTGTCATAGAGTTGAAATACAGTCATGAGAAAAAGCATGTTTTCACAGCACTCTGTGTGAGCATGTGAAAAACTAAGCACACCCCATGATTCAGTAGCGTGCAGAACCACCTTTAGCAGCAATAACTTGTTGCATGACCCAGTTTCAGCAAAGCATTGACTGTCAGAAAGATGGCCTCACATTTAAGTCTAGAATAATTTGGTAAACAGAGGACTTCATGGTCATCTTAGTGACTGCAAGGTGCCCAGGTCCTGTGCTGGCAAAACAAACCCAAATCCTCACCCCTGCACCACCGTGCTTGATAGTTGGTATAAGGTGGTTGTGCTGATATATGCTGAGTTTGGTTTTTGCCAAATTTTGTGCTTTGTATTATGGCCAAACACCTCCACTTTAGCCAAAAGACAACCTGCATAGGTCACCAGTAGATGTTTTAGACATCCCATTCTTTATAAGCATACAGTATGTACCAATGTCTGCTCAAGCTTGTTGTGGTGACAAATTCAACCAAACTGACAGATTCTAACTAGACACATTCTTTGTACACAATATTACATCAGTTAGTTTTTGTCTTCTTCTAAAGTCTAGTTTTTTGTTATATTTTAATCAGTTAAAGGGCTTTTTCCACTCAAAAATGTTGCTTTAGTTCTTGTTGACTAGAGTGGATATAGAAATTCTACACACCCCTGTTAAAATACAAGGTTTTCCTGACGTAAAAAAATGAGACCAAATAAATAATTTTAAAATATTTTCCACCTTTAATGTGACCTATAACCTGTACAATTCAAATAAAAAAACAAAAAAAAAATCTGCTAGGGGCAAAATATAAAAAATAAAAAAATGTACAATAAGCTGTTTGCATAAGTGTGCACACCCTAAAACCAATACTTTATTGAAGCAGCTTCTGCTTTAATTACAGCATTCAAGTCTTTTGGAGTAAGAGTCTATCAGCATGGCACATCATGACTTCGCAATATTTGCCCACTCTTCCTTGGAAAAGTGCTCCAAATTTGTCAAGATTGCGACGGCATCTGATGTGCGCAGAGCTCTTCAGGTCACACCACAGATTTTGTATTGGATATAGGTCTGGGCTCCGGCCGGGCCGTTCCAATACTTTCATTTTCTTCTGGTGAAGTCATTCTTGTTTCTTTTTCAACTGAAGTGTACAAGTCATAGATCACAATAATGTTGGAACAAGTTTGAAATGATTTATTGTGGTCTCATTATTTTTTACATCAGAAAAACCTGGTATCTTAACAGAGGTGTGTAGACTTTTGATATCCGCTGTATAAGCCTTGATCTACAGAATAATACACCATATGAATATGTGTAATTGGGTGAATGAGGCTCATAGTGTAAACTCATTTTGAGCATTCCGGAAGATTAGAAAGGTGTGAGTGAATCACTATTAACGACTACTGTCAGAGTTTGTTCATCCGAAACACTGAATTTTCTTCACTTTTCTGTAGCAGGCGGTGCTAGATGGAATCTTAGCAGATCAGTCTATCAGTTACTCAGCATCTCAGTCAGTAAGTTAACAAACAGCTGGTCAGTGACTCAGTGCAATTTAGTAAGTCAGTTAGTCAATCTCTCATTTTCTCAACTTGTCAGGCACTAGCTGAGGCATTCAATCAGTCAGCCAGTCAGCCAATCCACATACCAAAACCATTTTCATTTTTTTACACGAATGTTTCCTCCTCAGCAGTGCTAATCATATCAGTGTGCTAAATAACAGTCAGAGTGAGTGCCAAATGCTATAACATGACCAAATCTGAAAAAAGCATACACACCAATAGAGACAGAAAGGGAAGGTAAAAGAAGGCAGAAAGAGCTTCTTTTTCCATCCTGGTGTCCATAGTTGAAGAAATATAGAACGTTCTAAGAAATAAAGTGAGGCAACGAAACAAAAAAGAAAAAGAAAATGTATAGCTGTTTATAATCTTACAACAGCATCATGAAATCTGACGCGTGCTCTCTGAAGACGGATGGTAATGCATTTTTTAATCTGAGCATCACACTGCTAAAGACTAGAAAACAGCTTCTAAATGACACAGGCACACAGCGCTGAGGCTGGCAGGGGGCGTGTATTGGAAACAACTTAAGGCATTTTTTTTTCCCTCCTCTTATTTAGCTGAGGCCACCCAAGGCGACACACACACACACACACACACACACACACACTTATTTAGTAATGCCACCTTGGGCGAGACTTCTACATAACATCTGTCCAACATTTATCTGCCCTGACGCAGCCTCTCAGCAAGAGATGGATGAGATGGAGGGGGAGGTGAGAGAGGAAGAGGAAGATAATGCAGAATGGGAGGAAATGAGGATGGAGGGAAAAATGCAAAGGATAAGAGGCCAGAAAAAGATGTTAAGGAAATGATGGAAGAAGAGAAAGAAGGGAGGATGATAGAGATGGATGGAAGAATTGAGACAAACACTAAAGGGATTAAGAGAGAAAAAAGGAACGCAGATAAAGAAACAATGAAGTAAGCGGTTTGCAAAGATGGAAAACAGGAACAAGAAAGATATCAAGAAAAGAAAGAAATTGAGATGACTGACTTTTTGGTTTAAGAAACAATCTCTCACTGACAGTTTGGACAAAACCTTTTATTCCCTCAAATAATGAATTTCCTGCTCTGCTAGTTTGGACAGAAGCTTTTTATTTGAATTCTTGGAGAAATCACACCGTATATATTCCAAGAGGCTTACTCTTTTTTTTTCAAGTTTGTTGTCTTAGTTTAGCTGGATTTGTTCCATTTATAGTAGAGTTTACAGTATCATTACCTTGAAGTATTAAGAATTAAAGTTACAACCTATTTTTAATGTCTGTGGTTCATATAAATGCTCAGTCAAAGGACCAAGCTTCCGTGGCATTTTGCACAACTTGTCTGGACAGAAGGTTTGTAGGATTGTTGGTAAACTGCCTCTGAACAGGAAGACAATTGTGCTACTACTAACAATGGAATTAATCATTATTAATATATCATGATAATAAATTCACATCTCTGCTGGTGGAGCTAGGAAGCAATCTGTGGGAGGACTTTCTTGCTGTGGGTCTTCAAAATCTAGCACTTCGGAAAAAAATCCTGGCTGTGCAGTGAACTCTTTTGTGAGGTCATACAGGGTGATAGATAAAAAGCACCTCAAGTCCATTAAAAAAGAGCTTAATGTGTTTGTGATCTTGTAATGTAGAAGTGCTACATGGATAACAGTCCATGCAGCCAATATATCCAGAACTGGGTAACCTACACCAGAACAATCTAGAATGATAAATAGCACCACAGGTCAGAAGAAAAATATAATAATTTGATTCTGGAGTAAACTGGTCACCCTATTCAACATACTACATAAAGGGCTTGTTGCATTCAGTAACTATTATATTAATGGTTTTTGAACATTTAACTTCAACATTTGTGTATTGCAATGATGCAATGACAATATATACAGTACCTCCCAGACAATAACAGCTGACATAAGCTCCAGCTACGTGCAACCCTAAATCTTTATGAACATCTATCCATCCATCCAACCAGCTTCTTCCGCTTCTCCAAATTTGGATCGCAGGGGGCGCTGGAGCCTATCCCAGCTGTCACAGGGCAAAAGGCGGGTACACCCTGGACAGGCAGTCCGTCACAGAGCCAACACAGAGTCGGACAACCATTCACGCTCACATTCACACCTCTAGTCAATTTAGAATTCACAATTAACCTAACCCCTTTGCATGACTTTGGACTGTAGGAGGAAAGTGGAGCACCCAGAGAGAACTCACGCAAATACAGGGAGAACATGCAAACTCCACGCAGATGGGCCTAAGCTGGCAGGCTGCTGGATTTGAACCTTCTTGCTATGAGGTGACAGTTAAGCAATATTTGGAATTTGGTTTGGGCTTGCATGTTTTTTTTTTCTAAAGCAGTGGTTCTCAAACTTTTTGTTTTGGTGTGCCCCATTTCAGAAGCCGAGAAAAGTTCACACCCCACACCACATAAAAATGCACATCCCACACCCCAGGATTTTATCAATCAGTGGCTTTGAGACAGCTTGAGAACCACTGTTCACCACTCAACCACTGTCTCAGTAGTGCAGTAGTTGAAATAATTGCATTGCAAGTGAAAGGTCCTTGTTTGAAGTACAGGTGGGGACACAAGGGTTGTGTCAGGAAGGGCATCCGGTGCAAAATATGTACCAAATTACCTGTGTAAATGCATCTGTTTTGGGAAATATGGGGTGGGGGTCAGGGGTGTCAGTGGAACAAACTACAAACCTATCACTGATATCGAAACTTGATAAAGATGTAATGGTGAACATACAGTAAGTGGAGACAACTGCTTTAAAATTTTTATTTCAAATCTATGGTTTGAAGTTTATAGATCTAAAGCGATGGTATCTATATCATTAACCTGAAGAAGACCTGGGAGAAGCTGCTGCCGGCAGCCAGGGTTATTGCTGCCATTCTTCAAATCTATAACATTTGTTAGGAAGTTCAAATTTTTCTCATTTTGTTTTGTGTCTCAGTGCTACTGAAAGGAAAAATCTGGCTTGTTGTCTCCAGACGCTCATTTGGTCCTGAGCAGGTAGAGCATAGAACAGCGGCATCTTGTGTCTGGAATTTATGGCCACCAAAAAGCTGATTCAAATTAGATGAATGCCTTTGTATTACATTTTGGCAGCGGACATAAATTGTGTGTGGTGGAACTGTCCAAGTTTTAAATACAGTAATTTCTACAAAAGCTATTTGATCACACATTTGACAAGCATTACGAATAACCCATTAATCTAACTTAGTGGCAGCTCTACCTTAAAATAAAAATGTGGCTTTAGGACGGGATTGCGCTGTACTTTATGCTCGTGTTATTATTCTAAACAGCTGAAGTAAGTTTTCATATGCACTGAAGGAGTTATGTGGGTTTTGCTGATATAAAAAATGAGAAAGTTTTATGTTGCTCACTCTCATTCACAGAAAAACACATTAATACAGTTGGAAATGCTTAATAATACTCACATGAATCCCACTGTCTGAGTGTAACCTTTGAAGACTGTTTTCTCTTTCAAAATGAATAGTAAAACCGAGCCAGAGGCCCTGCTAGCTCTTTATGCTGACACTTATTAATGCAATATGCTAGCCTGGATTTAGCACACTCTTAAACACACATGACACTTTGCATATCACACAAGGTCAGAAGGGCCAGTCTCTGAAATGTCACACGCTTGTGTGACTTTTGTTTTGCATGAGTGTGTGTTTGTCTACAATTTAACACCATTCTCTCATATCAGTTACTCAGTATTTCATGAGCTTGTTGTGTGTATGGGCTATATGTATATAGTTAACCAATATAAATTCTCTGGTTTTTCCAATTGCATGTGCGACCAGCTGGTATTCAGCAGCCAACGTCTTCTGTGTACCCACTCATGATTTCACTTACTGTTTGAGAGCATTTATAAGTTCTATCCCGTCAGCTGTAAAAAGCTTCATTTCTTTTTGGACTGGTCCACAGCAGAAGCATTTTTTCAAACGGAATATGTAATGCAATGGCTGTTTACATTTGTACATCACGCTGTATTCTCCTAGCAAATCAGAGTACTAGGATGTGATCATGTTTATTTTATACCGACACAGATACTGCAACAGTAAGTGCTTTTTTAAACTCATTTAGAAACATTCTCAAAGATTTGACTCAATATTTGCTCATGTACCAAACAAAAAAAGACATGCATTATTTGGACATAAGTATTGGGACACACATCTTTATCATGGAAAGGATTAGAAATTAGTACATCAGAGGGACAGCTCGGATTGAGCAGTTTGGAGATGAAGTCAGAGAGGCAAGACTGAAATGGTTTGGACATATGCAGAGGAGGGATAGTAGAAATATTGGACATAGGATGTTGAAGATGGAGCTGCCAGGCAGGAGGAGAAGAGGAAGACCCCAGAGAAGGTTTATGGATGTAGTGAAGGAGGACATGAAGAGGGTTGGCGTGACAGAATAGGATCCAAGAAACAGAGAGTGATTGTGGAGGCACACAGTGCTCAAAAGCCATATAACTGCAGAGTTCCAAACCTCCTTTGGCATTATCATCAGTACAAAAACTCTGTGCTGTGAGCTTCATGGCATGGGTTTCCATGGCCTAGCAGCTGCATGAAAGCCTTACATCATCAAGCACAATGCCAAATGTCAGAAGGAGTGGTGTCAGGCACTCAATCTGATGGATGACTGGTTTTTGGTGAATACCAGGAGAACATTACCTGCCTGACTCCAGTGTGCCAGCTGTAAAGTTTGATGGAAGAGGGATAATGCTATGGGTTGTTTTTCTAGGGTTGGCCTGGGCCCCTTAGTTCAAGTGAAGGAAACTCTTAATGTTTCACCTTACCAAGACATTTTGGAAAGTTCTTTGCTTTCAACTTTTTGGGGAAGGCTCTTTTCTGTCCCAGCATGACTGTGCCCCTAGTGCACAGAGCAAGTCATATAAAGTCATGGTTGAATCAGTTTGGTGAGAAAGAACCTGAGGGGCCTGTGCAGAGCCCTGACCTCCACCCCTCAAAACCCTTTGGGATAAACTTGACTGTGAGCCAGGCCATCTCATCCAACATCAGTGTCTGACCCCACACATTGGTTTCTTTACCACATCAATATAAGTAACCATTTTACCATGGCAACATCTGAAATATGTCTGACTCCCATTCTGCTCAGGGAGTATGAATACAATGTAGATGTTGTCATGGCTTCCCATAGCGAGTGAATGGTGTGGACCCATATGCAGGACCACAGAGCCGACTTGAGGGTTAAGAGGCTTCAATTGGCCAACACAACGAAAATACAAAGTCCGTGATAATCCTTGGGAAACATGAACGGGCAGCGCACGGGGAGACAACCTGAATGATGTGACAACAAGTAACACGGAAGACGGGACTTAAATAGGCAGAGACAAACCAATAAGCAGACGACAAGTGGACAGGGGCACAGCTGGAACAATCAAGACAGGGGAAGCAAAACAAGGACTAAACAGACTACCAAAATAAAACAAGACTTGACACAGACAGAGACGAGGACCACTAACAAAGGAAACAGGTGAGGCATGGGGCAAAAGGGGATAATCAGAACTCAAAACTAAACACAAAAACCCAAACCAAAATACGGACCATGACAGATGTGCTCTGTGAATCTCCTGTCCCATGTTTCTTTGTCAAGTCCACCGTCAATGTATTTATTTTTACATTTTTCTGTATGTACAATTAATATACTAGCTTTTAACATTTAGACGTCATTATTTTTATTCTGTTTTTGTTTTAGTTGTTATTTGTCTTTCATACAGTTTTGTTTATTTACCATTTTTCTATGTAGTTTCCCCACCTCTGGTCACTTAGATGTAGTTGTGGCTCTGTGCTTCCTCATGTTTCCTGTCAAGTACCCTCACAATTAGTTAATTGAAAATTATTTTCATTATGTTAATCTGTTGTTGTTTTACTCAGATTTATTTTTCAGTGTACTGACCTTTTATTCTTCCATTTATTATTATGTTCATATGGTTGCCATGCTTTATATTTCTCTTTCAGTTCTTTGTACGGCTTTTTCTGTGTAGTTTTGCATGCTTGGGTTGTTACCGGAGCTGCTTTGATGGAAAAAAAACCAATGAGTCACCTCCTGTTGTTTTTTAATGTGCTGTAGAAAAAGGGACTTGACTGGACTTATGAGGTTATGGAGGTGCGACTGGTCACGGGGTAACCAGGTTAAGCTTTCCAGCACATATTAGTGGTAACACTGGTCCTGCTGAGCCGGAGCTGTTCTGGTGACACAAGCATGCCAAATTTCTAAATTTGGACTCTTAACATTTTCACCGCAGCTGAAATAATGAGATAATACAGGGAGGGTGGATTTAGTCCCACATTGGCTTAGATTCAATTTGGCTTCCCTTCCCTTCTGTTGTCTAGTTTGTATAGAAGCTGTCAGCTTGAATTTAGTTATTTATAAGAACGGTGAAGTCATGTTTGGGTCTACTTTGGAGAACCACTGTATTCCACAGCTCATATCAGTTAATATTGTCATGACCACCAAATTCAAAGTGGAGAAGAGGCAACTAAAAGGGCAACGTAGCTGGTTTTCTCAAATATTGCCAAAAAACCCCCAAAAAACAAAAAAGCATTAGAGGGCTGAACTAATGAACTTGCTTAATGTTAAATTAGTAAAAGAAAAAGATAATGTTTTTTCAGCATCTCCATAATTAATTAAAAAAGAAAAGTCATGCATTCAGCTGCTCCCTTGCATTTCCCCCAAAGGGGTCGCCATAGTGGATTAATCCGCATTGGTAATTTGGCAGAGTTTTTACACCGGATGCCCTTTTTGATACAACTCTCCATGGTGTGAGGGGCTTGTGTCCCCACCGGGAATCAAACCATTGACCTTTCGTTTGTAAAGCGAATGTGTAAACCACTACACTGTACTATTCCAATACAGGGATACTTAAATGTATGGAATTAAGTGAATGAGTGCAAAAGAAAGAAAATCCTAGAGCAGTAGAGTGGCACACACTGACTGTAAAGCCACGGCCACTTTGACACATTGTACTTTGCCTTTGTCTCTGGATGGACGGGAAGGGAATATTTCAGCGGTTATGTCAGATAAACAGCTGCCTCTGTCTCAGCTGTGTTTGTTGCATTGCTCGTCAAAGTTCTAACATATCGATGCTGATTGTGCTGACACTTTATCGAACAAATGTCAGCATTTCTCACTGGCTGTGTCTGGGATAATGATGGAAAACAACATGTGGATGAGCGCAGGTGGAAGACCGACCGTGCAGACACACACATATAGACCCACATGAGCACTTGTCCTCTTTCAGTCTGTTCTTCTGTATTGCTCTCTTTTGTTCTCTTTCACTTCTATTACTCTTTCTCTCTTGAATTTGAGAAGTGTGGATCAATACATGCTGAGAAGTCCCAAAGACAAATAAAAAACACTGATAAGATGCACACGTGTGAGAACATAAAAAAGCCTGACATCACGATCTTTTGCATCGATTTATATTCAGTTAGCATTACCATTGTATTTGAATACACGGCAGGTGAGGAGGCTGAGGAAAAGCACCCAGTGTGTATCAGAGATCAAATCAGCCTGTCAGGACTTATGACCAGCAGCTTTTATTATATCCTTTAAAGTGTAATACATTATACTTCACACTGTCTGGTTTGCTTTAAAGGGATTCTATATTTTATGAATAGAATAGAAGATTACACTACACTACAGCATTCATTTAAAACTGACTCAGCTGGATTGGACATAGTTTAATAAAATGTGATGCTACACTGTGTGCATAAATCGTAAGTGTTTAGCAGAGAAAGGAAAAGGGTGCTAACTGTCATCAGTATAGTCTCATGTAGTTCCCTCATACATCACTCAGTGTATGCATAGGGTGACCAGACGTCCCCTCTTTGTACAGCAATTTTATCCCTTGTCCCCCTGTCCCACATCTTGAGACAAAGCAGTACACTTTTTTCTTATAAGAGAAGTTTAGCCTGTCTGATGCTATGCCAATCATATATAGCTACAAGTGCCAAAAAGTCACACGCTCTGCACATGTTGGTGAAACTCCTACACAGAAGATAAACCGGCAGCATGTGCTGAGGAATAAAATTTTGGTCTCTTTAGATAGAGTTATTTTCAATTTAGCACAAGAGAAAATCTGGTATGAAGTGACTCAGTATGTGTCACAAGTGGCTAAAAATTGTTAAAATGATCAGATATGATTAAAAAAATAGTCTATAAGATTCATCTAGGGTGACCGAATGCCCGTCTTTATGTGGGACTGCACAGCATTTTTACCCGTTGTTCCCCTGTCCCACATCTTGAGACAATGCCCCATATTTTGACTGGCTCTGCAGGACATGAACTTTTCTAAAGTCTGGCTTTTATTCCAAGCATGTGAAGAAAGTAGTGAAGGCTTTTCATTATAGTCAAGCGTTGCATTACTGCATTACTGACAACCTTAATATATGCATAAACATTAATAAAAAAACTTAAAAAATAACAGTGGAGTAGTAGCAACTAATTGCTTAAAGTTACACCACTTCTAGCACATCTTGCCTGTCCTGCATTTTAAGCACTTTGTCATTTAGTGAAGTAAACTGAAAATCAAAAAAAGGGGTTTGAGTTAAGTACAGATTTACAATAGAATGAGGGTCATACTGTGAAGTGCAATCAAGAAGATCTGTGACTTTGCTCATCAAAAGCAAAAGCCATATCTGATTTATTTCTGGCCAAGCTTTCCTTCAGAGTCATCTTCTTGTGCACCTCTGGAGCAATTCTAGCACTGCTGCTATTTTTGGATTGCTCTGTGGAAGTGACAGTTGCACTCAATCACACTTGAGCTTATCCAATGTGTAAAAATGGCAGCTTTATTTTGAAAAATGTGGGTCTGGCAAATAGAATGGGTGGAGAACAAAGTTTGTATTGGTGTGGCCAGTAAATTCTTGTCTAGATAGCTTGTTTACATGGGTTACATTTCAAGTGTTTTCTACAGAATGTCCTCACAGAATGGCTACAGGAAGTTGCAGAATTCATTACATAAAAACTTCTTGCTCAATTGTGGAACTCTAATGGAAAAGATCAAAAGTTGCATTTATTGATAATTTACTGAAAAACCTGCAGATTGATGAATATGGTGGACCTCATTGTGTTTCAGGCTCTGAGGATGGATGGAATGTAACTCATAGTGAAACAAGCGAGCTCCCCTCAGAGTGGGAGGTCATATGATGAAGGTTTACTGATGATATGATGCACAGATAAAACCTGAGCTCCCAGCTCTGGATAAGTAATACAGTCTGACCCCAACTCTTCACTCCAGGACTTTCCAGGGCTTAAGAGTACTGTTCCAGGCAATTCCTTGTCAAGGAGCCTTCAGGCTAACACACTGAAGTCTGAGGACCCATCTTTGAAATGACGCTTGGCTAAACTTGACATATGAGTTGATGTTTGCTCTTTTCCTCAGTATTTGTGCCTATGTGATTTCATAATGGACCCTAAACTTGAGCAAAGTAATTCCAGGGAGCGTTTAAAAAATAGAAGCAGCAATGAAAGTGGTTCAGAGGTGCATCAGGAGATGAGTTTAAAGGGGATTTAAATGTGTTATGTATTATCTAGTGTATATTTTTTCAATGTATGGCTGAGGTGACTGAACACTCTCGGTATGAAATCATGTGCAAAACGTAAAAAATGCATAGAGATAACACTCCAAATGATTTGCCTTGCTTTTCAAGTCCCATTTCATGACAGCAGGCTTAACATTTTGACTTGTCATAGTAAGAGAAGCGCACACGTTACTAAAAGCATTAATAATCACTCCGTTCATTCAACTGTCCGAGGAAACCGTGATAATGTGACAGTGAGCCAGAGTGCACAATGTGTAGGTGCATTAAGTATGGACTCTTACTCTTCAGCAGTAGTACCACTGTAATTTATAAATAACCAGGCACTGGTGCTTTATTATTTTTTTAATTGTGTAAATTTGCATGACTCATTGATGAGTAAGCTGTGCTTTTTCTTACTATTTATGTTCCAATCCCACTAAAAAGCTGCAAGAAGGAGCCAATCAGTTCTTCTGACTTTCTGATATTAAATGTTGCTGAAGATACCCTTAACTGCAGCTCTGTTCTCTTCTCAATATCCTATACTGCTCATCTAATCTTCATTTAACTGTATCTCTGATTAGCCTAGAGAGGAGAAAGATGGATGGGGGAAAGAAAGAAAAATGTAAATATAGTGAAGCACTGAGAAAAAGAGAAGGAGAAGAAAGACAGACTCTGTGTCTCTTGTTGGTTTAATGATTTATATGGTGAGGAACTTCATCCTAGTAAAAAAAAAAATGGCACCAGCCTTGTAACAATGTGCTCTGAGTCATGCAACAGCCTGTTAAATAACAAGCACTGGGGAGGGGGGAGGGAAAGGTAGAAAAAAATAATAGAGAGAAAGGGAGAGAAAAGAAAGAGATGATAATTATGAAAAGTAAAGAAAGAGAAAGAATAGTCTATTGAAACAACAGGGTCTGAGTCATGCTCTGATAATCCAAATAACAACAGAATAGTGCGCTTATTATCCAAAATCAAAGCAAGTACCCAGATTGAAAAGCAAGTCAGTTTAAAAGTGCTGACTGTAAATAGTACTAAAAATAATTGACCCCACCCAGTAAATTTACTGCAAGTCTGCTTCCATAGTGTTTCATTCACATACATAAGTCACACAAGCAAATTAAATGATATGTCCCTTTATTGAGTTTAAACAACCCTTTGTCTGTAATTCACAATATATGTGAAGAAAATCAAGCATGTGCATGTGGTCACTAGGGGCACGAGAGGCAACAGGCCTGCATGGAAACAATTTCTACGCATCTTTAGTCTATGTGGGATAAATTCTGAGTCTGTCCTCAAGTATTTTTCCATGAGACCCGAAAGTCTGGGAATAATGTTAGGTTTTGCTAATGTAATGTAGTTAGACCATAAAAAAGGCAACTAGAGACTCAAGTGGGAGACAGAAAAAGAAAAAGAATGAAGCAAAGGTAGTGAGAGTTACTTGTAATTGTCTATAATTAATTGATGTCTCATTAATCACATTCTCATCTAACCTAATGTCTCACTCCATGGTCCCAGACAATGGGCAGGGAGCGGGTGGAGGGTGTGTGTCACGAGCAAACAGGGTGTTGTGTAGCAGCAGTTAATGAAAAGGGTGGTTATCAAGGCAAGCAGGCTTCATTAAGTCCAGTGTAATGACCTGTGTCACATTTCATCTCATCCTTGCTCTCACTCTGTGTCTCTTGGCTCTCTTTTCTCTGTCCTTCCATTCACTTAGCACACAGTACT
Source organism: Etroplus canarensis (assembly GCA_015106775.1). NCBI lineage: Eukaryota > Metazoa > Chordata > Actinopteri > Cichliformes > Cichlidae > Etroplus > Etroplus canarensis. Next base: position 3,032 of record VUQH01037795.1, on the reverse strand, counting down.
TAAAGGAGAATTACACTAATATTACATTTTGAGCAGGTCCCCCTCTGAGTACACTGTTGTGGACACACCAGAATATATTACGGCCTTAAAAAAATCCTTTGCATAATAATGTTTCTTGTGTATTTATAGGATGTTAGAGGGCTATTTCTGCTTTCAAACTGTGTAAATATAATCCACCAAAAACATCAGCCCTCTAGAGCTGATTATACACTGATGAGCCAAAACATTATGACCACCTGCCTAATATGCTATTGGCCACCAAAAAAAAAGCTCTAATTCACAGAGGCCTTGTATCTGGTGCCACAATGTGAGCAGCCAATCCTTTAAGATCTGTAAGGCTGGAGGGATGTTCTTTCTGCACATCCCTTAACACCCTTTTGCCAGTTAGCTGTCCCTCCTCAGACCACTGGTCCTCATCACTCCTGGTGGGGAACACAAGTCCTGCCTTTTGGACATGCTCTAAACCAATTGTCTGGTTATAACAACCTGGCCCATGTCAGAGTCATTCAGGCCTTTTTGCCTGTCCATATCTCCCTGATCCAAGAAAATGAATGCAAGACCCAGCTGCTCATTTTCCACTGAATACATCCCAAGACCTTGGAACGGACTGCTGTTGAGAATATAATCAACAATATTTATGTCATCTGTGTAGTTGTGATGGCTCATTCATAGGGACAGAATTTACAAAGGTTCATTAAACAAAACAAAAAACAACAACAAAAAACTGTCCTCTGTGTGGGTGTGTTAGTAAGCACAAATGTGAAATGTGTCCAACACTGAAGGTAATTTGGTTTTTGGCTGTCCAACATAATAAAACTGAAAGCCTTAACCGTTTTCTCATATTTTAGGACACAAAAGTTGTAAATGGAACAAAACAGTGTAAGTAGACTCTAAATGCCTAGTCTTAACTGATTGCATTGTGAGTGAAAGTTGAGTTCCCACAATTTGATTATGAATCGTGACATGAGAGTCGTAATGATTTGTTGTGGAGTGGCCTCTGAAGCACAGTTTTTACAAAATTGATAAAAAAACGTTATGATGCGTTTAGGACTCTTTGCGAATCATTACAGAGTGGGTACAATAAAGATATGAAATGTGATAAACTGTGTGGAAAACAGAATTTAACAAATTCACATTACATGTTAAAAGATATATGAGGCAAGGTGATGTACATGCCACACAAGTGCATCGTAAACATTTGTGACACTTCGTTCCAGGAAAAATTAGCTGAACCAGCCCACTGTGGTTATGAAAGATTAGGCTGTATTTACAGCACTTGCAAACCAATTGCAACAGCCTATGTGACAAGTTGTGACTGTTTACAAAATCGTAAGCAAGTTTAGGAAATTTCAAAATGTGCATTGTGTCTTCCACAGCAACACGTTCTTGAAGCCTTGCAGATCATTACGACACTCAAAAATTAAATCACAAAGTACTTAGGTTTGGCATTTCTGTCAGGCTCGCTGCTCCAGCTTCCCCTTTCTAGATACTAACTCTTTTTTCTTTGTGATTTCAGGAGTGGTTTCAGTGGTTTCCAATCACCTCCAAATTCCACAAGTATATAAACTGGTTATTAAGTCCGCCACTATGCCAGATCGTAGACACAACTGCCATGGTCAGTCCGCCTGTCTAAGTTCTAGCTTTTTCAAAACTGCTGCATCCAAACCTTTTTCAAACTAGCTTTTCCATCTCCATTCCAAGTTTTTTGGCCTGCTCATCTACTGACCCTTTAGATCACTCATGCTTCTGAGGACTTTTCTGAATTCACACCGTGCCTTCCCAGGCTCTGGCTTCCTCCCTCATTCCCTTCCCATTCATTCACCCATCCCTCATTTGCTTGTCCTCATTTGCTTGACTCTGTAATAAATCACCAAACCAATGCTTCTTTGCTCTGCATTTGGGACAATCCTTACAAACCAAATTTGCACTGATTCATGATCACCTTTATGTACATGGAATTGGGGCTTTAGCCAAATTTGTTTGGGTTGCAAACAGGAAGAGACTAAAACAAAAGAGAGTTTAAAGAACTTATGGAAAAAGATCTGCAGGTAGGTTGCATGGGATTCCAACAAGAGTTGACAAGGGGAAAAAAAAACTGCAAAAGAATGGAGAAGGACTAGGAGATAGTCAGAGTGGAAGATTAGAGTCAAAAATAGAAGAGATAAACAGAAGGGGAAATAGATGATCTGACAACAGCGCAAGTGGAAACAAGATATAGGAAACAATAAATTTGAGGCAGTTGACCAAGAAATGGGGGAAAAGAACAGAGGCAGGAAGTAAAAACATGGGAAAAATACCCTTCAAAATTAACGAAGAAGTAACCAAAATACAAATAAAATAAGACAAATAACATTCTGGCAAACGTCATGACAGAGACGGGAACACAGAAGGCAAATGCCTAGAAAATGTTGGTAGTTCAATATCTGGGCTTGCAGCAGAAAACTGAGAGGGGAATAACAAAAGAATAACAGCAGTTCCTGCCATGTTCTCACTACCAACACTAGGGGTCCCTTAAAAAAGCATTTAGCTCCTAACAACTAGTGTAGCACTGCTCATGGACAGTTTAGTTTTGCTTTGAAGTAAAATGCATTCATACCATAAACCTAAACAGATCAGATCATTTTTCTTGTCTTCAGATCAACTAAAACTCAAAATTGAGCTCAGGTGCATCCTGTTTCCACTGATCATCCTTGAGATGTTTCTACAGCTTAATTGGAGTCCACCTGTGGTGAATTCAGTTGATTGGACACGATTTGGAAAGGCACACACCTGTCTATATAAGGTCCCACAGTTGACAGTGCATGTCAGAGCACAAACCAAGCATGAATCAAAGGAATTGTCTGTAGACCTCTGAGACAGGATTGTCTCGAGGCGCAACTCTGGCGCAAGACTGGGGCGACGGTTTCAGCCTTCAGCAGGACAACGACCCTAAGCATCAAACAAGATAACAAAGGAGTGGCTTCAGGCCAACTCTGTGAATGTCCTTGAGTGGCCCTGCCAGAGCCCAGACTTGACTCTGATTGAACATCTCT
>VUQH01037794.1:0-27418 GCA_015106775.1 Etroplus canarensis | reverse complement strand
TTCTTTTTTTTGTTTTTTTTTTTTTTTTCAGTTTCAGTATGCTTATTACAGATGCAGTGGTTGGTATCCTAATGTGCACTCTTCTTTTCTCTTCCTTTTCTCTCTTTTCTTCTTCTCTCTTTTTCTTTTTCCTACCTGTCTGCTCTGGCAATAAATAAATATATAAAAAAAGAAAAAAAAGGAAAATGGCAAATACGATTTAGAAAGATTTATTCAAAGATTTATTAAACTGTACAAACACAAATAGAAACACAGTATATATGGCAAAAACAAAGTTTGTACAATTCTAAAGAGCTTTGAAATTAAATATCTTTTGTAAATTCTTTAAGTAGTCTTCAGGAATAGTTACCCAGGCTTTTTGAAGGACAGTCCCAAGCTCTTCTTTGGATGTTGGCTGTCATTTGTTCTTTTCTGTTAAGATGATCCCATACTGCTTCAGTGATATTGAAACCACTCTATAAGACCTGTTGCCACTGATTTTCACTCCAGTTCTTGTGCAGTTTGGTACACCCAAGCTTTTTGCCTCCGTTTCCCTCCCGAATGGCTTCTTGACAGCCACCCTTCCACTGAGACCATTTCTGATGAACAGTTGATGGATCAACTGATGGATCACATGCATCTCTTGAGTCCTGTGTCAAGACATACTAGATTTTTCCCTGTTTCTTAAGGAAATGACTTTCAGATACTGTTCATCTGCTGTAGATATATTTTTTGGGTAATACTCTGAGAATCACCTCACTGGTAAAAATACTATTTTATGCCTGTCCAACTGGGTTATCTTTGGTATTTTTTGTAGATTCAGCTGCATTTGTTAATCATTTATTCTATGAATTATTCCATTGAGTAATTGGATAGGAACCTTTTAAAGATCTTTTTCTCTCTGCCTTCATAAAAATTTAAGTCAGAGAGTTAATAACAACATTTACCATTGAGTGCTGATGCTATTGAACCTTTCGTAAAAATTCTAAATTGCAGCTCTGCCAAATTTAATGCAAAAAATATGAAGGACCACAATGTTTTATCCAGTGACAATAGTATTAGAAGACCAGTGGATTTTAGCCATTTGGAGAGAACGTGTACAACATGGGCTAGCTTTCGTGCTTTCTGATAGGTAATGAGTGAAGCATATAATACAGTAAGAGCACAGTGTGGTATTTTTTTCTCCAGTGTTATGTTTCATTGCCTTCACAATGGCCAAAAATGCAACTTTAAAAAAATTAACAAAATCACTCTATATACTGAAATTTTGGCACTAAAGTACAGCCACACAAGTGAGATTGTTTTAAAACAAATAGATGCAATATCTACAAGATAGAACAAAATTTAAAATAAGACAAAGATGGCTCAACAGCCAACTCACGCATTGTTATGTGCTATAACGGTAAACACACTTGACAGACACACGCCCATCAATCAATAAAAATGATCTTCACAACTAGTCATGTCACTACTTGTTAGAAAGCTCTCATTGTAGGCTAGCAGGTATTTTTTTGGGTCGCTAATATGCTATAAAAAGCAGAGAGCACATAACACACAATAGCCGCAGAAACGTTTTCATACCCTGCTCAGTGGTGTTGGTGTTAATAGTGGAAAGATGGGAAGGTTTACCATTGGCAGAAAATTGACTGATGCAGGTCGGACACTAATTTCAAGTATATTGGGCTGTTTTTAAAGGAAAATGCATGACTGAGTCCTAGCACACTCTGCGTAATGCAGTTTCAGTACAATTTAAGACAGTAACAATTATGGTGACCACCACTGAGCAGTAGTTGCATGAATTAAATTAACATAGAGGATTTTTTATAATCGAGTTATTAAATTTTCTCAATGAATTGTTGCAGCCCTGGATTCAACTAAAGAAATGGGAACAAATGATGGTTTTTTACAGCAGGCTGCTAGTAACAAAGTGCCTAACTCTACAATTTAAAATAGATTCTTTTCCAAGTTGTCTGTGAAGTGTAGACATTACACTGATTCATTCCTCGTGTTAGGCACCTTTTTTATGCTTGAATTATTTGTAGGTTAGTGTTAAATGGCTTAACAAACAGACATTCCCTTTAAAAGTCAGGTATAAGGACTGGACTGAAAATGAGTGAAAAAGCAGACAACATCCAAAGAAGACTATAAGACCCCTAGAAAGCCTCAAGAAGTATTGTTCAAGGCCACTTTAAAAATTGCAGAAATTTTGGCTCCTTGGAGGCAAATATAAGAAATGATGGGTCGGTGAAGACTTTTGCAAAAGACTGTATGTTAATATTATGTGCATGTGAAGATATGTGTTCTCACTGACTTCATTCATTGTAACCCAGTTAATTCTTTATGTCTTTTCATTATAACTACGTAATAGTTGGCATGTCTCTCCTCCATTAGCAGTCAGTAAAATTCAGTTGATTTAATGTGTATGTAAATTACATCATTACTTCAGTAAATCCTAAATACTCTCCCTTTAAAGAAACTTGGGCCAAAAATATAGCCCACTGAGACTTATTCCACTTATGTCTGTGCGCTTAACATTGGATTTAGAGAGGAGAGAAATAGACTCAGTGTTCCTGCCATGCAAGAATCATACAAGCTCTCAGCCTAAGTACATTTATTCCCCAGGAGATAGTGAGCCGATGTCGCACAACAGCGACATTTTGTACACTCTCTGAGGAATAAGCCGACAAAAGTGAGATGCCACTATGATTAATAACCCTAAAAATATATGCACACAGTAGACTTCAGGTGGCAACAATATGGATCCTATCAAGCGAACAATGACAAAGTTTAGCAATTTTGACTCCAAAGATGCAGTCATGCTCAACGTGAGGTAGCCAATTTCTATAAAATGTAATTTTCAGCAAAAGCACGCATGAGTATTCAAGTCCTGGTAATCACACAGAGCTTCAAAACACCACTGCAATCAAAGAGGATTCATAAATGTGTGCAAGAGAATCACTGCATGTGTTTGTAAGTATGTGTGTATATGTCCCTGTGTGTGTGTGTGTGTATTTACTTGCAGACTGATGACTGTGTGTTTGTGTGCAGTACCTGCCTGCCTCCTTCACCATTTTCCACCAGCCTGTGAGCTGTCAAGCTGTGTTGTATAGCATGGAACCATTCGATCAGTCTCAGGGAATAGAGTGTGTGTCTGCAGCATGGCGGACGGCCACCACTCTTCTCCCAGGAGTCAGTTCACTTTAATTGAAACTCCACTGAAACACAAGCCCGGGCAGTACAGTAGCTCACACAACACTGTTATCTCCAGCATCTCTGTCCCCCATAGAAATGGAATTAGACTGACAGCCACTGGCCTGCAGATCTGTTTGGTGACCAATGCGTGCGCGCACACACACACACACACACACACACACACACACACACACACACACATATATATATATATATATATATATATATGTCGTATGTTGTTGGGTAAGCTACTTTCAAATCATGGACCTAATAAGCAAATAGATAAATATCGTGGATGTTTCATGCATACATTATTGCTCCTATGCTATGTGGACAATTTAAATAAGATTTTTTAGTTTGCCCACATTAGTAAGCCATAAAGACATGCATTTTTTTGAAGAAATTGATGGTTTTTACTAGATAAGCCAATATTGCTTATTCATATATAAACATGACAAATACTGCGTCGTGGTTAAGTGATGTCTAGCTCTTCGAAAAAGGTCTACACGTGAGCGGTTGAGACTCACATAAGGGTAAATGAGACCCCCATTCAAAGTAATGCCAAGTAAAATTAAAACAATGCTGTCCCTTTAAAGTCTTAAATAGGCGACGCCAAGTTTTATATTTCGCCATTATTTGCAAACGCAGAGCTCATTTAGGCCTTTGATGTAATGGCGGCACACTGATCGGCCAAAACGCAGCCTATTACAGTTGTGGACGCATAACTATGAATTAAACATCCACCTTTTGTAACACGCAGATTGTCCAGTTCTTTGCTGACTCGTTTTCCTGATAGTGTAAATTCAGCAGTTGTTGCTGTTGTTGTTGTTTTCCCCCGATACTTTGTTTTGACCGGGCCATGCAGCCTACTAAAAGCGATCACAAACGCGATAACGACAAAGTCACAAAGAACACAAAAACAAGAACTTGGGATTATAGTTATATTTGCAGAGGTCTATATCTACACTCTATAATTAAACTCGTAGGCTACAGTCAAAAAAAAGATGTGCACAAATACAGCAACAACTATCACAAAAAATACTAGACACACAAGTCGACCGCAGATGTTCTGTTGCTGTACAAAATTCTACACCTGCATAACAGCGTACAAAGGAAATAAACATGAAAGGAAACATTCACATCATAAATTATGGTTTTGTGAAATTCAATGGAATTCAAGTATTCTCTTTCTTCGAACAGTTTAGTATCCAAACTGCGCTTCTTTTATTTCTTTTACAAAAACATATCTCTAAGTGAAAGCAGAATGTAATTATCTCCTTGGAAGTTTTCTTTTCTTTTTTTCTTTTTTTTTCTTACTGAAACCCTGGACACATATTTGTGCACTAAAAATAATATTCGGCATCAAACAGTCTCAAAGTTAAGGATTATACAAAATCCAACAAAGTGATAAATATGGAGAGGAGGGGTGTTTTGGTGCATCTGTGCTGTCCATTTGACTAGTGGTTAATGTCGGTTGTTTAGTTACTGCTGTCCACGTTATTGTTCTTTGCTGTCGGTCTTTTCTTTGTTCATTTTCTTCATCTTCATCCGCCGGTTCTGAAACCAGATTTTGACCTGCCTCTCGGTCAGATTCAGCACTCTGGCGACCTCGTATCGGCGGTCTCTAGTAAGGTACATATTGAACAGAAACTCCTTTTCCAGTTCGAGAGTCTGGTACTTTGTGTAAGGACACCGCTTCTTCCTTGTGGAGCGGGCATGTATCCAATTTGCCACGGGGTTATCTGCAAATAAAAACAACGATAATAAAGACAGAACAGCGATATAGAGCAACACTGACGTTTCCAAAACATATGACATCCACTTTAAGTGTTGAGCTGATAAGAAAAAAATGAGCCTCTGGATTTGTAACAAGTCTCTGGGCTCATCAGAAAGTGTAGCAACTGAAAACAATGCTACAGCACGCACAGTTTGGTGTATATCATGAAAGCTGAACTGGAAGTTAAATACTCTTAGTCTTACTCTTTCCAAGTCTCTGCTGATTTGCTTTCTTGTCCCCTTAACTTGTGAGTACACCATCGTAAAATACTCAATGCGCTTATTCACTTTATTGGCCCATAAAATGGCCCGTGGTTCAAGCCTTTACAGGTCCGTGGTGAAAGTCCCTGAGTATGTCCCTACATTCCTCAAGTTGTCTGAAAAAAAGTCATGTGAATTTGTTTTGGATCCAGAGAGGAAAGCAAATGGTCATATGCACTATCCGTACATATATGCATGTAATCGTTTTTTCTATAAATGGGAATCATGTGTTTTATCATTGGGCATCAAATAAAGCCAAAATGTGGCTTTGGATATAGGATAGGCCTGTTTAAAAAAAAATACGGGACTGAAAGTCTCCTTGCAGGATTTAAAGTGCACGGGGTAAATATATAGTCCCAAAACTGACCATATGACGCATATTGATTCTCCAGTGAGTTTAGGTTATTCACTTTAAACCACCTTGCATGTGTTTTAAGCTTGAGTAACATGCTTCCAAATTCAACGTCTTCCTGTAGGTTTGAGTCCATGTTTACAACCCCGTCTGGTTTTATTGCCCCAATATTAGCCCAGAAGCATTTGTCTTTTATAGTTCCTAAAGGTTTCTCCCTATGGCACAGGCGATTCAGAGCTGAGCTGAAAGGGGAGGATGAAACAGTTTATAATTTTACTTTATGCAGGACGTTAAATGGCTCTGAGCAAAAGCAATTTTAAAACAATCCCAAAACAAAACTCCCACCCGGTGGTAAAAGTGCGTAGACGCTTGAACTTACTCGGATCTAGCTCCGGTTTCTCATCTTTATGTTTTCCTGAAGCCACGAGCTCCGACTCGGGAGAGGGGATATTCTGCTGCGTCTTGTCTCGCATGTCAGTGGATGAGCAGTACAGATAATCCGTGTAGGTCCGTCCGCTGGATCCGAGACACTCGCCGGCTCTGTGTTCTTGAAAGGCATCGGGCTTCAGCCCGTAGTGCCTGCTGTTCCCCGGATAGCCGTGGAAAGGCACGGCGCCTGATATCGGCTCCAGCCATGACCGCATATATCTGGAGTCTGTGCCTAAGTGAGGTTGGTGACTGTATGGATGATAAACCACTGATGACTGGGAGTGTACAGGGGCCCAGGAGGTGGAGAAGACGGGTGGCTTGGGTGCGAAGCTGCAGGAAGGATAGTCAGCACACTCCGGTACTAGAGACGTCGGACGAGGGCCGGATGGGTGCGAACCGGTCGCGGAAAAACGAGTTGCAGCAAGGACATCCTCGTTTTCATGGTTGATCAAGGAGTCCACATAATAATTACTTATGGGACCCGTGGTCGACATGTCGAAGCTTCCCCGACTCTTTTACATGCATCCGATTATTATATGGAGTGTATGTGTACTTTTTTATCTAGCCATAGAACAATCAAGGCAGGTAATTATTTCTCAACGCTTCCCTGGCTGCTATTGGCTGCCCCACCAACACGTGATTATATTTACCCCCACAAAAATTGTACAGTGGATCAATGCGCCACTTATCTTTGGATACCAAAGCACATAAATCGGATTAAAGAATATGCTCTTTTGCTATTTTTCTTGGACGCATAGATGCAACTCCAACATCGACGTTTCTTTGCGAAGAAAACACTCATTTATAGTTCTAGAGGTGGATCTTCGTGTCCTACAACAGACCTGCGCACATTACGTCTGAGAGCAAGGCACTATTTGATGGTGTAATCAATCTCTGTCTGGCAAAATCCGCCGTAGCGCCATGCTGTTGCAAAGGATAGTATTACAGCATTAAAGTGTTGACTAAATCGTTTGCTCTTTTTAATCTTTATTAAAATAGCAGAACTTTTGATAAAGTGTTGCCTAGATAGTTTCCCGAGGAACGCTGTTTATTTCTTCTTAAAGGGAAAATCCTTCACAGTAGCTTAGATACAGCTGGACTGGACACTGGAGAGACATAATCAAAACACGGGATGCAGGACATAGCAGTAATAAAGTTTGCACTGTTTTAACGAGGATAGACCAAACATTTCCTAAATGGGATCTGCAGAGATAGGAGAGGAGGGGATTCAGATTCTTGACATGGAGCCCACTACAGCGCGCTATATTCGGCTAGTGACCGTTCATGATTTTATGCCCATCAATAAATTTTAACGAGGACCATTTGATTGTTCATAAACGTGTCGTTAATAAGACTGCATCCGAGTTCCTCGTTCAACATAAAACCACCACGACCACCACTGTGTGCGCGTGAAACAATTCACATGAGACAAGAAGGGCCGAAGACAGCAGAGAGGACACTGGAAGCAGAAGAGGTAAAATGGTTCATTAAAGGGCTAACTATGAAATCTTTAATGACAGGGGTAATGTTACTCCTGTATCTAGTGGCATGAGCCTCCTATTTTTGCCTTGCATTATACAAGTGTAGCTTCACTCTTTAGCAGAGATGAAGAGACAGCACAGTATAAAACAGGATACAGTGTAATAGGAGTAACCAAAGAAGTCATCGGCATTGCACAGAATACAACCAAGGTGCATATATAATACATTTGTGCAGGGTGGATGAGGTGGATAATATGGATGATGAATTATTAATTCCTAAAAGCTGCACACATTCCTGTGACGTGAATCCTGCATGTGCTTTCAGGGTTTACCCCCAGCGTTTTATTTTGATTGTATGACGTATTTTAGTATATTTCATGTGTTATTCATGTGCTCACTTTCAAGTAATATATATTTATATACGCGTGTGTATTTACTGTGGATTGGTTGTTTATAAAAGTAGTTGATCAGTAGTTTTTAAAAAAGGCTGAACTGCTGCAACCTTTAAGAGACAAGAAATCTCTTTAAGGATGTGCAAACCTGACAGTTATGTGCAAAAGGTGAAAATACGCAGAAGAACAAATTCACATTAATCGCAACCTCAAACCGGGCCAAAAAAGTTTCATGCTTTGCAATATACGAAATAATGGTCTAACAAAAAATATGTATACAGTAAAAACAAATACAAAATAATGAAAAAAAGAATTTCAACTGATGTGCAGGAATGCGTTCCTACAACTGTAGGGAAATAACACTGACTCTGAGTTGGGATTTGAAAATGAGCCTTTGTCAACGCCAAGCTAATGATTCATTGACGTCGCTGATAATCCTAGATCAAATTCAGTTTTAGTCAAAGTAAGTTTTTTTTACGTTTGTTGATTAACTGGCATAATACTCAGTATTTGGGCCTCGTGGTGCAAAACAACGTGCATCAAATCATATACGCAGTAGGAAGTGCCACGTTTGTCCTCGCTGCTGAGTTCAGATTCAAGCATGAAATTTAAAAGACCAGACGGCGGACCTTAACCCGGATAACTCCAAATGGTGTCCTGGTGTGTGCCAATGAATGCGCAAGCCTGAGACCAGTTATTTCCCCCCTTACAACTTAATAAAATTTAAAAAAGTTGACTAAATGTACTAATGCGTTCATTTTAAATATGTTGTTTTCAGCAGGTTTAGGATTTACTGTATCTTAGATTTATATCCAAAGCGGAATGAAATAGTACTCACTGACCATTTATTATCATATGTTCTTATAAACACATTATATATCCTGTATCACCGTCTACATAATCCACTGAGATCATTTATATTGTTTTGGAGTGTGCGTCTGTGTCAGTGTGTATACGCAGCCTTGTGTTGCCACATGCGTGTTTACGAGTGAGTGAGTGAGTGTGTGCCATTAATGAGAAATAATTGGTTTAATTTGTTTGGCTTCATCTATGTCACTGTTTTGTCTATCTGAGTGTGATATAATAATAATAATAATAATAATAATAATAATAATAATAAAAAATATTATAACTTCAAATACCCCTCCGTTGTTTCTTATTTTTACAGTTTCTGTTCTTCTTCAACAGAGCTACGCTTGCAACTGGGCCATCAGATAAAATACTGTTGGAGAAAATCCCTTCTGTTAACATATAAACAAGTGTTTGTGTTGAACACGTGTGCTCTAATATCAGCAAATCAAGAGTTGAACTCAATAAATCAAAAGTACAGCCTACAGGCAAAGGCTGAAATTGAGATAAATACAAAACCCGCGTTTAGCTTGTTTTGGACTCTTGTCTGTGGCAAAGTTCATTTCATTTGTGATGTCTAAACATCACACATTCGTCTAAGGCTTTGTTGTCTGTGCAACATATGACACCCTCTACCCTGACACCCTCTAAAATCAAAATGAGCCTGTGTTTTCATTTTAGTACAAGTTGAGATTTGTGGGGATTCCTCCGTCTTCTCACATGCAAAATCATTTATGTGTTAAACTGCTTATTTAATCAGTGACGACAATATTGACGCAAACCATAATTCCGCCAGACAAGCCAGAATCTGACACTTATCAATTACATACATTCCCTCTTTTATATAAAAAAAGACAACTGTGGCTGTTGATGCTATATTCAGAGACCCAATTTGTGCAACATGACGCAAAAGAAGCGGAGAAACGTTGCTTGTTAATGCTTAGCTGACTTTATTCTAGATATAGGCCGTTTTTTGCACAGCCTTGAGCTGGTGAAGTACAAAAAATATGACAGAGACACAGCTTTTGTGTGTTCGCTACCGCAGTGCACTGACTCTTCATGTCAGTATAAATCCGCTGGCTCATGCATCACTGTTTTCGCCGTCAAAAATATACATCGCCCCCAAGCTTTTAATTCAGCAACCAGGCAACTAAAATCTTCTGAAACAGTATTAGTGTATGAACGGTAGAGTTTAGAAGCTATAGCACACAATGCAGATTTCTCTGAAACTCTTGGTCAGCTTGATAGGCTGGTCAAGCTGAGATTATATACACTAAAAAATGACTCATCTTCACTATCAAGTGTATTTACGTCTACTTTAAAGGACAAAGTCACACTGTAGAGAAACGAGAAATGTGTCCTAACACGACTTTCTGTTATTAGACATGTGCGTTCTTATTGGCCACCTTCAGTTCAATTACAGAGTAAAAGCAAATCTGGTCTGTTCACAATAGCAACATTGAATGGGATTATAATATCAAAGAGATGGTAACATCTGAACTGCAAAAAAATTGCCAGTGCAACTCCAGATCGGTTCTCCAGCAACACACACACACACACACACACACACACATTCCGTTATCCGAAACTGTTTTACATATGACATCTGGGCGATATTATCTGTTTGTATCATCTGTACATACTAAAAATTCAAAGTCACTATCACAGCATCCCACGCTCTTAACAGCAAGCACCAAAGACTTACACTGTGCTCAACTGAAAGGCCACAAATTACCTGTATTTCCCTTACCATAACAGAGAGTTGTTTGGAGCTTTGAATGTTACTGTTTCAGAGAATCAACCATTTTAATCCTTGTTATAATAAATTGTCTTTAAACGTTTTTCAAACGCATTTTCAGTCAAAACAGGCTGTAAAATGATCAATTCTTCAGCTAATCAATATCGTTATAGATGAGTAGGCCTGTCGCAGTAATATTTCTGCATTTTCGCCCCACATTTTCTCATACTCTTAAAACACCGCGTATATACTGTATATATATTAATTACGTCGTGCACACAAGTATTGCTTTTTCAATATGTTCTCCCTCTACTTATCAAGACTTTCACTGAAAATTCCATTTAATATGGATAGAAAAAAAATCCCAGTAATCAAACATCATTCAAAATATCCCAAAAACACACATTTCAAGATTCGTTTTTGCACAGCACAAAATGGTCATAAAGCAGTCTTAACATTTTCCAAAGAAAGAACGTTAATGCACCTTCAGAAATTAATCAAGTTATTTTTGGAGAAAAAAAATCATGTGGCGGTTCTATTTTTTCCCCCTGCATCTCATAAAATAAACACAATGAAGGTCCAAAAATACAGTAGGAAAGAAGAAAAGCAGAAACGCAGTTAGCATATTTGGTTCATGTCTGATCATGCCAGTAGTAGTAAGACATCTTGAGCTGTCCCAAAGGAAGAGGCTGTCTAAAGGCTTCAGTTCCTGTGTGCAACTACAAAGTGGAATAAATGACTTTATGTGTATATGGTTTTAGGGTGAATCTGTGCAGCTCTTGGGGCTGTTTTCAGCGCTGTAAAGTCTTTGTCAGAGGTGCATTCCATGAAAGACACTCATTCACTGAGCTGAATGAAAGTGACTTTGGATTCCAGACTGTCTCTTCCACTGGTGCTACCGCCACAAGGAGGGGGCTGAGAAAACAAGGCGAGATATTGACCAGTATAAACACTGAACCGCCTTGCAAAAGAAAGAAAAAACTAATGGCAAACTCTGATATGTTGTTGTCTTTCATATAGATAAGCTCGCCCCTTTCCCGAGCATTTTCTCTGTTTTCCTCTAACACTTTCATTCATTTTAACTAATAATTAAAATATTATTCACAGTAATGTTAGTTCTTAACTGTTTTACTATTAATTGCAAACCATAAAGTTTTGCCAAATACCCGTGACAGTCAGTGATAATTAGCGCGCAATAATAGTTACCAACATAAGCACCATTAATTTCTAAACATGCTGGAGAAGAATAGCAACTCAGATAAATCCATTAATTTAAATGTAAGTGGACTAAACAATAACACTCAAAGTATTAAGCAGTTTGAATCCAAACTTTACCTTTACACGTAACAGGAGACAATGTGTAAAATATAATGGATTGCTTAGAGGACCGAGCAAAGAAAACATAAAGTTTCAAACGTTGCACTAAAACCAAAGGAATAACAGCTGGCAGACCCAAGCGCAAAAGGGTTGTTTTTGCGGGAATTTGACTAAAATGACAAAAAAAACAAAACCCAGGTCTCAATCCGCAAAATGTGACTTCTAACGGAGTGATTGCTGCCAGTATGTTGCCTATTGAAAGTATCGTCTTAAGTATTGGCCATTTGAAGTGTTTATTTTGATATTAGGATGCCTATCACTGTGAAACCTTCCAACAAGCTGGAAGCTGAAACTGCATTACATTTTGGAATAAACACTTAGCAGCAGTCGTGCATTAGCAGAAGAAAATAGACGTCTCAGATGAGATCATATAAATGTCAATATGCATCCATTTCCTGTTATAGACTCAGATTAATTTTCCTGATAAGGTGATGTCTTAAATCAGTGACATCTATCAGGTCAGCTATGTATCCATTCATGTCTCTCCTTCTATCGCATCACAAAACAGATGAAACAACGAAACCTAATCCGGCAGACAGTGATGACAGATGCACTGCAACGCAGTCTAAAACTTTACCCCATGATGTTTACAACCTATTCTCCTTCTGAGAGCCTCAGAAGGTTTTACAGCCCACCACAAAATAACAGCAAAGAAAGAAAACGTCTCTGTCCAAGGTATTGCAGCTCAGTTCATTTACAATGCCATTTGCGGGGACCTGGGTGACTATAGGGGGTAATTCAGCGGAAATTGTGCCCTTGATGAAGACGAACTGACGTAATCAAGGCAGTTTCTTGTTGCCGAGCCAGGAAGCCAACCCCAACAACATGAAACTACCTAAACCACGCTTCAGCTTCGCGCAAAGGGGTTTAAAATCCATGGAAAGGACAATGCATGCAAAAGCCAAGTGAGGATGAACACTATCCAGCACAAAGAGAAAAGGCGAGTACCAACACAAGAAACACTGCACTCAGGCTACTTTTCCACATTGCTTGTAGACATATTAGATATCTCATGCCTTTAATTGTTTAGTCACAAAAAAACGCGCCATGTATAATTTTGCTGCTGTTCTAATTCCATAGATGCTGCTGTGTCAGCACAGCATGCATTTTATTCACCTGTTAAGTGAACGTGGCTGTAAAATTCAGTCACAGCAAATACCCAGAACTCTAATGCAAAAACAGGAACCAGCAATATAATTTAAGTAACACAGAAGTATTCAGCAGCACGCTTAAACAACTTTAGATGAACTATGGATGTGAGCAGGCGTGCGCCCTGAGTGCCAATCATCTGTCAAGCGAGCTCCTCTGACAGACGTAAAATACTTCCCATAGCAGGAAATAAAAAATATTAGGTAAAAGTGAGTCCTACCTTCACCTGCCTCCAGTGGACGCCTTCCAGGTGCGCTTTGTTATCCACGTGTGTGCTTGTTATTATTGTCACCGGAACCGTCGCGGTTGCTGTCCCTTTATCCACCATCCTCCTTATCTCCTGCGCCCATGCAGCTCTATTATCCCGGGTGGAGGCGGCTGTTCCTTCCAGCCCAGCGCCTCTCAGCTGGGTCCTGCACATTGCAGTCTCTGCTGTGTGGATTAGCCCTCCTCCACACACACCTTTAAACGCATCTTTACTGCTGCAGCACATTATATTTGCAGATCATAAAATCCACCCCCAACGCTTTCCAGGGCGAACCTGACATTAGAATTTTATGACCTTGACTTACTGTGGTCACCTGGATAATATTTAAATCAACTCTCTCACTTCTATTAAAACTGCCATGATCTCCTTCTCTCATCCGCAGTGTCTCTCCCTCCCTCTCATTTTCAGTACCATGCCAGGGGAAGGACAAAGTTGGAAATACCTTTCTATTTCGCTCTCATTTTATTGTTTTGGACTCCTTTGCCATGACATAGCTTAATATCATCCTGTGCATGCATATTACACTGCACGAAAGTGCCACAGCAACAGACACCAACGAAGAAGTAGCACAAGTGGCAATTCATTCATTATAACGTAGCAAAGTGAAACTGCTTACATGCCACTAGTTATTTATACACTACATGAGAGTGCCTCCTCCGTTCCTTTGGCTCATGTTATATTACAGTTATAATTACATGCTAATAGCACCTTACTGTTCCAGTGTTGCTGCAACTGCTCAGCTGGAACTGAAGTCTTGTCTGCAAGTTGCAGCGTTTTTATAGTTCATATAAGGCACGATGTGTGAATGTGTATGTGTGCTTAGTGTGCACATTAAGAGAATATGATTACTGGATGCATTATAAAATGAAACATGCATGTTTGTCTATATCTATGCCTGTCCTGTGTGCGTGATTTGAAGTGATGTATGTTATGAGTGTATGTGTAGGAGTGAGTGTCTGGATGTGAATATCTGCATGAGTCATAGTCTCTTCAGGAGTAGTTGTAGACTGCACTCTGCTCCCTTTCTCGGCTCTCCCTGTTGAGCTTCTTGAGCTTCATGCGTCTGTTTTGGAACCAGATCTTGACCTGTCTGTCGGTCAGGTTGATACTCCGGCTGATCTCCAGGCGGCGCTCCCGAGACAGATACATGTTGAACAAGAACTCCTTTTCCAGCTCCAGCGTCTGGTGCTTTGTGTAGGGACACCGCTTCTTCCTTCCACTTTTGGCTTTTAACCAGCTTCCCGTTGTCTTTTCCGCGGATAAATCATCTACCGGAGCAAGACAAATACAGCAATGAGCAATATGCGGCCAAATCCTGACATATTTTGGTTTTTTTTTTTTGCGGAGATCGAACGCAGCTTCAAAACCTCCAATACACTGGATGCTATGTACCCGCCCACATCTTAAATGCGCATTCAGTGGTGCTAAAAAAAATCAAAATTAGTAGCTTGCAAGAGCAGCTTTACCTGGTTGTGGGTTCTTCGCTCTCACTTGAACAAATGAACAGCATCGAACATCCCACCTTTCGCAATAACTCCTACTGTTTACAAATTGCTTTTATAAGATGTACAGCTATAATTAGTTCAAATCAAACGAGGGTGTGCAAGCACTTCCTTTGTCTATGTTGGACCTCAGACTCCCATAAAATTTTTATTACCTTTGCACACCTGAGCCAGATGATTTTTTTTAGGTTCATCCTAAAATAAAAGAAAGTCTCTGTAGCATAATGCCAGATTTAGGAGGGGGGGAGCCAAAGAAACAAGGCATCCAAGTATCAGCAGTGAGGAAAATCACACTGTTTCATATGCATTTAATTTCTTGATTAGCTTGCAGACTCTGGGGAATAGCGCCTCTTTTACACACCCACATGCACACACACACACACACACACACACACACACACACACACTCACACACACACGCACACAAGCATACACCCACACAGAAAAAATACACAGTGCTGTTGCAAAGGTGTATCTTTCAATTTAATTAAAAATGAAAGGATTACGTTGGTCTCCATCTATAAATAACGAGAAGAAATTAATTTAAAATAAGTTATTAAATATATACTATAATATATTATTTAAGTGTGTTCCTCGGGCGTATACATATAATAATAATAATAATAATAATAATAATAATAATAATAATAATAATAATAATAATAATAATAATAATGGCTTCGTCAAACAACAGCGCTTTGGATTTCTTTCTTCAAAAAAATAAAATGTGCTTAAACATGGTATTTATCTTTAAATGTTGTAAAACTGAGATCGCTTTTGATTAATTTTCCTTCCAAACTTATTATTATTATTATTATCATTATTATTGCTGACATTTTTGACAACAATATTTCTGACATTTTTCCTAACGGCTTTAATAAGCCAGGAGTGTGTGATGATGAAATCCCGTATAAATTAATGGTGGCTCAGTCCCACACTTTTGAGGCATGAAACCGTGCTCTTACGTACAATATGAATGACCCAGGCATGTATGAGGGAGGGAGAGGAAGGGAGAGAGCGTGTTTATTCTAATGATAACTGCCCATCTCACGTTCTCACATTAATGGAAAGGTGTTAGATGCCATGGGCACCACAACCCCTCCTAGGCGAGGCTGTCAAATGCCCATAACAGCCCACATGACTGATATCAAACACAGCTCTGCACTCTTCAAGACCATGCCACAAACACACGCAAAACTTGCTGTGCAATATTTTTAGAGGCACAGAATGCAAATCATCTGTATGTGTGCATGAGTGTATATATTGTATTCATGCATAAACATGTGGATGCGTTAAGAAGAGGGGGGCGAGGGGGCGTAAATTAGTAATACCTTTTAATTCCCCGTCCGAGATATCTGTACAGCTGTCACTCTTGGCCTTCGCTTCCTTTCTGCTCTGCTTCTCCTCTGCTTTTGAAACCTCTCTCGCTGTGTCCTGTGAGGATTTGCTGCAACTTATTGTCGATTCTGCTGCTGAATCAACAGATGTCGCCAAGTGGGTCAGAGAGAAACCGGAGGGGAACTGCGGGTCATCCTGTCGCGGCCTCTCCCCGCTGTACACCTGGAAACATCCGCTGGAAGAGGCGGCAGTGTGCTGAGGCCGGCAGCTATTGTCCCCAAGCCGGATGTAAGTGGCTGACTCTGTTGTCTGTTTCCCCTTATTGCTGTCATCCTGATAGAGGCAACAAAACGCCTCCTCTTTGACGCTGCCCGTTGGAAACGAGCAGGGTTGTAAACACTGGGCAACAGGTTGCTCGTCCCTGGTGCGTTTGGAGCCGGGGGTCCATGTGGCCAGTTGTGTTGACAGGTAGGGCTCATCCTGGAAGCCGCTGAGCGACAGAGCGCCCGGAGTAACCTCGTCTCCCTTTGAGAGTGAAGATAGTCCAACCTTCCCACTGTTTCTCATCACTGAATATCCGTACTCTGCTGCTGAGTGGATGTACATTCCGGGGTTGCTGGAATAACCCTCACCCCTGAAGGAAGATGATCCTCCCATTAAGGAATCCATCAGGAAGTTACCGGGAGCTATGTTATTCGGACATGACATTTTTGCATTTGGTAGCAAGGGGATCGTTTGGTGTGTTCCACTGGTCTAAACTACGGGATTCTCCGGGAGAAAAATGACAGTAGGATGCTGACATCTTTTGGAGGGGGGTGCAAAAATATCAGTAACATAATTATGGATGCTCGAGACATGTCATGTGAGTTTCAGACCAATAGCTGCGTGGAAGTGGCCTTGATGCTCCAGACTGGCGTGACGTCAGCGCGGTCAAGTTGGGGAAAGTCAGGGGTATTTGGTGGAGCAAGAGCGCCACCTAGTGACCGTCTGCAGGTCAGACTAGCAGGCCCATACCAGGAAGAACAAAGGACGGCTGCTCCTGCTGCAGGGATTTCTGAAGCACTTACTACGTGGCTTGAGGACATTTTATTTCTATTTCAGACCTCCACATGCTTGAAAGAAAAATAACTCAGTCATGCTGCGAGTTTGTTTTTGCGCTGGAGCTTATGATGGGGAGAAGAACCCGAGAGGATTTGATCAATAGGGTACAATTTGTGTCATTCCTTTTTGTTCGTTTTTTCTTCTTTCATTCGAATTTCTTTATTGTTGCCACACATTTAGCAAGGTAAGCTGCACCAAGTAAGCTGATATGTGATTTATGAAATAAAACCTCATCAGAAATAAGGACTTTTTATAGTGGTAAATTAAGAAAACTAGTTCAAGTGAATCTGTGAAGCAGCCGAAAACGTAAATGTTCGTTTTTGCTTTTGATCTGCTAATATAACACTGCAATATCTTGGAAAAACGTTTCACTGTCTTTTTAGGATTTAAAAAAAATCATAATTTGGACGAAATTATTATTAATTTACATTTGTTTTAAATTATTATTGTGCTCCAGTTGAACTGCACCAGAATTTGTAAAAGAACAACAATGCTTCTTATGAAACCAATTACTCAACTTTAAAGTTTATGCTGTGTTGTAAAAGGACATCAACCAGAGTTGCATCACCAGTCTGTTCTGTGCTTTGTATATTATACATATTTTTGGTTTGTTATTGATCTGAATTTAACATGTGTGTTTTTTTGTTTTCACTCGCAGATTAGATGTGGACCAGAAGATTATTTGAAAATATGGCTCACTCCTCAAAATTAGCACAGAAAGCTTTTCAGAATGTTGATGTCTTTTTTCTTTTCCTTCTGCTCTTATAGCCATTCAAATGTAAAAATGATCATTAAAGTTTATCCTTTAAAAGCATAACTAAAAACATGTCAAGAGAGACAAAGTAAGCCAAAACAGGCAATGCTGTTTAAAAGGTGGGCTAGTAAACAACATTGTGTGTTGGCTATTTTCTAGATTTCTGGAAAGTAATTTACGATCTAAAATTAAAAACAGAAAATCAAAAACCATAAAGATATATTTCATGCATTCTGAAGATAGATAGATAGATAGATAGATAGATAGATAGATAGATAGATAGATAGATAGATAGATAGATATGAAAAAACGTATTATAAGTAGCTTTTCTGCACGTTTAAAATTTTATATATTTCAGTGATAGCACAAAACAATCCCTTAAAGTTGACTAGGATGGCGTGGGTTTACACAGTTTACAATGTTTGTTTAAATGCGGCGTGGGGGTGCTTGTTTCCTCGTTTGGTTTGTTAGAGCAATGCAGGTGAGGGTGTGTTTGCAGTTCAGAATCATTTTCAAAGGCAAGGGCAACATACTTTATCAGTGTATGTCTTCGATAATGTGTATAATGTGTCAATAATGGCTTTGCCTACAATGATATAGAATTTTTGTGACGCGTTCAATGTCAGTGAAATAAATGTACAAAATAAATGGTCGCTCTCTTTGTGCTCATTCTAAACTGTGGCCGCAATCACGAAGAAAATCTGCACTCTTAAAGCCAGGGCTCGCTGGTGCGAGATGAAAAACTTGACTGTATTGATACATGACTGTGGTGGACGTGTTAGGTTCATTAAATACCACATTGTAAACAATGACGTTTGGCAGTAAGAAAAAAACGCCATTTGATGCATGAGGCTGAACAGAAAATCCTGAAATAGAGAACTGATAGAGATATAACCTATTTTCACACCTAACAATTCTGTCACAGCCACAGACTTTGCTTCATATTATCACGACTTCTGTGGTTAGTTCATTTCGCAAACTCACACCACTGACTAACACGCACAAAAATGCTTCATGACACAGTCCCGCCTTGCCTGCAGGGTAATACCACCTCAGCACATCGCCTGAAAGAGTGACGAGTAAAAACTAATTATATGTGTGCAATTTCGACAGGAATACTGAGAATTAATAATGGACACATTTTACAAAAGACAGGAAGAAACCTGATGTTCTGATCTCACGGGGCTGGCACTGCAGAAGAGTATATACAGCAGCAATAATATATTTGAAATGCTAAAGGGTAGGTTTGCTGGAATAACACTGTTGTGAACGCAAAACTCGTATTGAATGCCACAGATGGGACAGTAATGTGCTGCTACAGGCCTGCCAGCACCATTGAAACGGTGCGTGGAAAATGTGCATTATGATGCCACAGATCTGACAGAAACACACGAGTGAGCGGTTTGATACCTTTTTGCAGGACAGAATGCAGCTGTTACCGCGCATAATACAGAAGTCTTCAACAATCACAATTATCCATTAAGAAATTTTGCGTGTCTGTGATATTAATATGAGCCATAAGTAAGAAAAGCTGACAGTTAAGAAACTGCACCTTTTTGTTGTACAGACCAAAAGGTGGGCCATTAAAGCGTATATAATAGGCTTATTATCCCCACGTTTATCCTGCGTTTAATAATAACAAACGGGATAAACTATTCAATATCCGTGAATACCTCTCTGCATTCATAACAAAATGCTGTTTGTTTGCACACAACTATTTCTCCCTTGGAAACGCGAGCGCCGCCTTATTTTCCAATAAAGGATCCCTGCAAATTTCGTGAGTTTTTTTTTCTTGCTGCAAATACCTACAGCCAACTTTGTCTGCAGATGCCTTTAGCCAACCATTTTCATGAAAAACGCACAGGACACACACACACACACACACACACACACACACACACACACACTTGACTGCGACTGTATTTTACCATGGTCTTTACACTTGTCTAAACTACAGCCAGCACCGACCACTAAATTATGGTCCAATTGATTGCAAACCTGGAGGCTGTTATCATAATGCAAACAGGTATGGGTGTTGAATGCTGTGAGACAGGCTACATGGTAGCGGGTTTCCTACTCTAATCAGGAGCCACTGGGGCGACACAACTAATTTGCTCCTGGCAGCCACTTTAAAATATCTTTCCAGTTGGATGTGAGGAGGCTGCGCTTTGTGCGTTCTTTCATGTTGCTGTCCACTCCATGCGTAACTTCTAATTTATGGTGCCAGAATCATTCAAGTTCTTAATTAAATAAAAGTGATATCCTCAGTCAAAGTGTAGCGGGATTACATTACCACTTACCAGATACTTTAAATAGACACACCAGCTGCTACATGGATCTTAAACTTTCTATAATTTTTAGTAAGAGTAATTTTGGTGACAGTAATGCATAAATGGTAGCCTACAAATGCGCTAATTCAAATAAAAGCAACCATCTAGCTCTCAGAGCTAGATGGTTGCAGCAATAGCAGGAGCTCGTTTTACAGCGACGAACTGTTTTATGGCCCAATAGAACCGGTTAGGTGCTGAGATGTAAGTACAGCATTGTAGTATAAAACCATTCAATAGCCTATAACAACTTGATTGGTATTTGCAGGGGAAAAACAAGACACCACCACTTATACTTGCAAAAAGTAAGCAAAATAAAAGACAGAACAACAATAACAATAAATTAAAAAGGATAAATTCTTTTAAATTTTATTTTAAAATTTAGAATATATTGACTAAATATATGTATTTTTTAAATTAGGGATTTTTTTTCACCAATATTTACTATATTTTAACTTTTTTAAACTAATATTAGCTTTTTCCATTTTTTCTAAACATATATGCCAACAGAAAAAAATCTTGTAATAGTACAAACTATACTTTACCCTACATCTAGGAAGAATTTTAAATTTTGCGTGGATATTACGCAAAATTTAAAATAATATTATCAATAGGCACGATCTTCTTAATGGATTTCTAGCGCACAAAACTAACTCATTATTTAGGTAAATTAGCTATTATCCCTTCTGCATATTAATGGACCGGACTTCATCTTCTTTATCCTAGTTCCTCTTGTTTACATGAAACACACCGCCATTTTTCTTCAGCGCAACACCCAAGTGCAGAAGTCAGACTGTCGCATGCAGGAGCTGCATTCCAGCAGAGTGGACTGTCCTTCTGTCACACATCACCAAAGAGGATGTCGACTACTATTATGACTAATAATACTACTCTGATGTCATCGAGGCCTTCCTTTTTTTATCAGGAAACGTTTTCAAGATCCAGTTGAAGAAAGAAAACAGAGGCCGGGAGAGTCCTGGCCCCCGTGTGGCTGATAGACAACATTTGCAGGAGCCTCTGCAGCACTCTCTGTAAGTGACGTTGTGCGTTGGAGAGCCCACAAATTACCACGTCACTGTCCCAGGGCCAAGGTTGGTGGGTGTGGCAAGAGAGGGGCTCCTATAGCCCTGATCTGATCCGCCAGTGTGCTGCGTCTTTCTTTAGTCAGAACAGCCCCCTGTCATTCCTGATGATATACTCAGACATGAAGATTAAGCTTGATTTCAGTTCATGCAGATAAAATACATTTAAACCTTAACCTTTTTTTCTAACTTAACCAAAATCACAGCAGCATCGATTAGACACATTGGCACACAAACTGCTTGTAATAATTTTGCTGATAGGAACAGGTTCTGCGGTCTTTAGTAAAGTCAAGAATCAAAGAGTGGACAGATTCACAAAGGAGCCACACACCCACGCAGGCACAAACCGTCATGTTTGCACTTACTAAACCACCCATTACGACAACAAAACACCGGGACAGCCACACACCAACACGTTTTTCGTTTCTTAGCGAATACAAATCCAGGTCTACAGTTTACACCAACATGTTTTAAAACGTCTCATGCGTGAAAACGTATACATTTTACAAGGACAATAAAGTGTATTTACTGGGCGTGCTAAAGCTGGCAAAGTTACCTGCTGTAGTTTAATGCGAAGGGTCAAAGTTGGTCTCTGTACACATTCCATTTTCTGTTCCCACTCACTCTTATTGGCCCATTCCGCCGCAGCACACATTTCCGGGCTAAAGGGGCTCCTTGATTCCACTTTATTGCAGCGGGTTAAAGGTGAAGGCCTTGACATTATGGAAGTTCAAAGACTACATTTAATTATAAATTGTACTTAATGCACACGTGCAATCATCATACACATATGTTTAGCGTAGGCCTACGCGAAGACAAACGAAACACAAATGCTCTCACACAAGGCACACACACACACACACACACAGATAGATAGATAGATAGATAGATAGATAGATAGATAGATAGATAGATAGATAGATAGATAGATAGATAGATAGATAGATAGATATGAATGGATTGTCCCCTCTTTCTGTAAGAATGCTCAACATGGGATATGGCGGTTGTGTGCGGAAGAGGAAAGGTTGGGGGTGGGTTTGACGTTGCAGACTACACAGACCGAGTTCACGTCGAAACCTCTTGGCAATGTTCTTCGGACATCTAGGCTTGCTTGTTTACTATTTACTGCGGAAGTGAACGCCATTTCCCCCGAACAGACGGTGCAATTAAGAGAAAAAAATAGCCATTTAGTGCCTCTGTCTTTATGGTAGTGTCTAGACTCCAGGAGTGGCGATTCCTTTTAGTGAGCACTAAAAGAGGTTATCGTTGAACCCTTCTTCTCTGCTTGTCTAAGATCCAAGCTTTACCTTTTTCTAACATGAGTGCTATTTCAATAAATTCAAATATGATCCTTTGGTGTGGCGTGTCCTTAAAATAGTCTAAAGGCTGTGAAGTGTAGGCCCGCAGACACTATTCCTTATTTTCCCAATCGCCACCAAATCCACCACACCAAATGTGTGTAGCCTCATGAACTGACAATTAACACAAGTTAAAAGTGTGCGCATGCTATGTGTGTGAGCCAGCAGTGTTAGGTGATACACACATTTATGAGGAGCTGCTATTTCCAAAAGACTGTGACTCACGACCAAGAAAGCGAAACAAATATTGCGCCTGTAGAGAATAAAAGCACAATAACAATGGCAAGGGTAATAATTAAAGCACAAAAGGCACAAAGTCGTTGTGTTTTGCCTATAGATTTTCTGTTTATTTCATAGGTATTATGTTAATGATACACAGGCCGACAATCTGTTCCTCCTCTCTGGAACTGAAAGCAGCGATGTTTAAAGCAAATAATTTAACAAGTGTTGGCGTTGAAGCTGTTAAAGCTGAATGGGCACTGTACTGAAAAAATAGCAGCAGGGATAGGGGAAAGGAAATTCAGCATATCGTTATTTACAGTCATGAGAGCACATTGCATAGGCTACTCTGTACAGGGGGGTATACTTTTCACAGATTGGACGTCACAGTTCTCAATGGCGAAAGATGCAGCCTGGAGATTTTCTATAATTTGTTCGCACTCTGGTCGAGAAATAATTAGATAATGATAAGCTATATACATGGACCAGATCTAGGGATAAGAGCTAAAAGTTGTCTGCGCAATAAGGATTCAAGAGGTTTGTTACATTTGATATTTTTAACAAATATGTGAACAATAGAATAAACACAATGAAGAATCGTGATAAATAGAGGGACATATTCAAGAACAGCATATAAATGGTTATTCTAATCGTGTAGGCCTTTTTGTGAGAACCAGCTAGAAATTCATCGCCTCTTGTAGAGCAATAAGAAAATGGCGATTTATCCCATGCAGGCCTATTTCTCCCACTGTCCACTTTAACATTGCACTGTTGGTGATGTGGGCTTCCTTCGAAAATGGTTATGCCCACAATGATAACTCAATGAGATTAAAAAGGAGGCCTAAATGCCACAATCCAAGACCGTGACACTTTCTGCTCCTTCTCACAACAGGGGATTTCCAGAGAAGTACTGGAGGCGATCTCTGCTCAGCTTCTTCTCTTTCATTCTTCTATTCTGAAACCAGATTTTAACCTGACGGTCGGTGAGGTTTAACATTCGGGAAAGCTGAAGCCTTTTCTCTTTGTTGATGTAAACGTTAAAGAAGAATTCCCGCTCCAGTTCTCGAATCTGAAACTTGGAATATGGACACCGCTTCTTCCTTGTTCGAGGAGCGCCTGGAGAAAAATAGAATAAAATTCCAAATAAAGCCAAACTGTCACGGAACACCATCAGTAAAGTCACAAGAATCAAAGACAATAATACATTTTTAAGGGATCGAGTGCTAGGGTAGCGATGGACTTGCCAGATGCCCAGAATTCAGTTTCAGTGGCAATAGTTATGATAAGATTTCAGTCGACATTCATCTAGTGGAGTGGCTGAGGCTATCAGATAAACCGACCATAGAGAGTGTTAAATATCCGAATCGCTTGGAGTAAATAATATCAACTTACAGCCTCTAAGTACGTGTTTATCTGTTATAAATATACAACAACAAGAGTATTTCACCGCATTATATGCGCCACATTCCTCTGGAGCTAAACTAACAATTTACACAATCTTTTGGCAGTGAGTTGAAATGCACTGCCCTTCCCTGCAATGCCATATCAAGACCTCTGTGGCCCTGTAACTTCTTATCAAACAGGTGACCGGGGAAATGTTTTTTCTTTATTGTTTTCGTGTGTGTGTGTGTGTGTGTGTGTGTGTGTGTGTGTGGACGAGGGGTAAACACCTAGCGTGTGTCTGTAGTCTGACTGAGCTAAAACAATTCCAGTACCAATATAACTTATTGCCATATATACAACCTGAAGCAATTTTCCTAAAATTAAAGGTATCATTTTTAGGGTTTTAGATTGACAGAAATGTCAGCCAACGTCATGCACATCATTAATAGATAATCAGTCGAATATGCAGAAGAAATTATGTACACTAATGAACTTAAGCTTTTGCAGCGGCTTATGGGGAAGTGTAATAATGTGCAGACTTGTGCAGACAGGGCAAATTTACAATTTAAGCCTTCTGGTAAGTGGAGAAAACGGGTGTTATCTATCATAGATAGATAGATAGATAGATAGATAGATAGATAGATAGATAGATAGAAGCATTTAATGGTAAAGTGTGTAATACTCTTTGCAGCATGTCTTTTGCGGGCAAACCCTGCACTAAAAGAAAATTCACAAGACGCCAAAAGCAATGTTCTGCCCAATTGGTTTTTACTCTCGACAGCCCAACTAGAAAATCCCTTAAAATGCCCAACGCAAGTTCACGATCAAAGTTAACATTTGTCACAATAGCTCTCTCTTAAAAATTTCACAGACTCTCACCATAGAGGCGTCTGTGTATAACATCCCCCTTTTTTCAAAGCGCTTTCCCATCGTAAAAATTCTTCTCGTTGCAAGAAAGAGCTTTGTAGGGTTATAATAAAATCCTTTGAATGCTTATAAAACTCCACATAAAATCTGACCGACAAAACACCGGGCTAGTCCCCTTAACCTTCCCCCATTTTACAGCTCGGTATACCTACTCGAGTGGCTGCTCTTGCTGGCGTTGCCGTCCTTGGTTGTTGCAGAGGAAGAAGTACATGAGCCTGAATTTGTGTGTTCCTCCTCATCTTCTGGGTCTTTGTCCTGCTCCGGGGCTCCGGGTACAGAGGCTGTGGGCTGCTGCTGCTGCTGCTGCTGCTGGGAGTCGTTTTCCAGCTTCCCCGCTTCGCCTTTTTGTAAACAATTGTCTGACTGATTGTCCGTGCTGCTGCAGTATGCCGTCTCAAAAAACCGGTCGAAACCCTGCGGGAGGACGTTGTTTTTCCCCACGCCGGAATAAAAACCTGTGGAGGGGTGATTGGAGCCTGGATGGGCGTGATGGTGATGGTGGTGGCTGTACACACTCTCGTTCTTCATAAGCATTTCTGTCATGGTGGATGGTGGAAGACAGTCCCTATGCACCAGATCCTCTCCCGAGTAGCACGACGCATAATTGCTTCTGTGGTGCCATTTACTAGCAGCGTCCAAGCCGTATGAAACTTCCCGTACCGGCTGTACTTGAGACAGATTTGTGGAATAGGGGTAGCTGATTTGCCTGGACGGGGCCTGTGGAAGAAACGAGGAGACGGCAGAAAACTCGGGGACGTAGTAGGTGCAGCTGGGGAGGTAGATGTTGGACGCGCAGCCCGTCCTGTCCCCAAACTCGGATGTCCGGTCTTTGCGCGTCTGAGAGCAGAAGTTGCCCAGATTCACCGAGTTAAACATCTTTCTCTCTCTCTTGTACTCCGTACTATAGATAGATGTTTTGGATTCGAGCTGCAGCAGAAGGGAAAAATTTGGGAAGGCGAGATGACGCGCAATCCGTCTAAGTCGCCCCGCAGACACGTGATCGAAAGTAGATATTGTCATATATCAATTTGGAAGAGTTGGATGTGTAGGAGTGGTTGGCTTTAGGTAAGATCGAGGAGGTTCAAACGAATAATTTTCAAACACCGCAGGAGTACTATGAAAACCAGTAACAGATTCTTGTTTGTTGGCTTATGACAATTAGGGAGACATGTGCTGTGCATGTTTATGTTTATGGGCTGCTGGTAGGCTAGCTAAACAGCTACAGCTCCTTAAAAAGGCATGGCAAAAACTGCAGAGTGCACTCAGTGACATGCTTTTCATAGTGCTATGGCGTTTTACAGGTAAGATTATTAATATTAATATTATTATGGCTGCTGTTACGGTCACTCCCGAGAATACTGGTGGACTAGTAGTAATGTAAATATGTATCAATGGATGACAAATTATTATTACTGATGGCTGACACAGTACAATGGAGAGAAAGCTACTGATTAGTAATCACTAAGTATATAGCCCATATAAAGTAGAATTCCTTCAAAAAGCAGTCCCCTGAGCTCAGTCAAGGCTTCAGTCATTACAAAAAGTTAAACAAATCACAGTAAATGAGTCGTTTTTTATGTTTTTAATGAGGATTAAAACCTTTTATTTGTTTTGATGCCTTTGGTGGTTGCCTGAGTTCGCTGCATACATGATTAATAAATAGAGGTGTAAATCATCCTGGGTCATGTCTTTTAAATTTTTCCAATACGTTGTAATTCCTGGCATCCATTTAATTCAGGCTTCACCAAATGAACAACACTTAAAAACTCTTAATTATGGCACAAGGTGAAGCTGAGCCAGCGATCGGGCAATGTAGAATACACAACATGCATGTTGAATGAGCAGGCTAATCGGCCTACTTTCATTATCCACCTTTAAGAGTGGATTACGATGGAGTTGGAAAACAATCACGCAATTCATGACCTTTTCGAGACCCTGTACCTGGAGTTCCTGCAGGACCATGCGCCATCGTGCATCTGCCCCATACGAAAAATGTGCCCTAAATATATATAAACACGCACACACACACACACACACACACACACACACACACACACACACACACGCACACACACACACACACACACAGCACATCAAATGACTGGATTCAGTATTACTCCAGTTTGGAGTGGTAATAGACAACACCCCCCCCCCCCCCCCCCCCCCCCCCGCAACCCCAAAAAC
>VUQH01037793.1:0-17694 GCA_015106775.1 Etroplus canarensis | reverse complement strand
ATGCATCTGCCAGTTGATGACCTGTGAGGCATCTTTGTCTTAAACTACACACTCAGATATTTGTCTTCTTGCACAGTTGTGCATCAGAGCCTCCCACTCCTTAAATACAGCATTAAAAATGTTTCATTTTACTGACCGGTCGAAGTACGTGACAGTATCTCCCAAAATCCTTTGTTTGCAGTTTAAAGTAAAAGAGTTAAGGAATGGCAAGTAGTTGAGAAAACCACTGTGAGGTTGCATAAGGGGTGTCCATCCTTCAGAACTTACTGATTTATCGTTTTCCAGCTATAATAAAACCAATAGCTTTCACTGCATATATTATTTAACAGCTCATAGTTATATATTACTATTGAAGCATGAAGAGGACAAAACTGTTTATTACAGAAAAGTGGGCAGCTAGATCTTTTTGGGCCCTCCCAGCCTGGGTAATTTCTGGACACTGACATGGCAACACAGTTTTGTGGAGGGAAACAGGGAAGACATATCAAATTTCTGGGGGCCCAGTGCCATCCCAGCTCCACCACTCGGTAACACTGGGCATGTGTCTCCCCCCAATTTTAAACTGGGACCTTGTGTATGTGAGGTGAACACGAAAACCACTACACTAACAGTATCAAAATATCATATATACGTACATGCATACAAATGTTTAAAATGTTTCTTTGAATCCCTTTTAGAATGAGAAATGCCTTTTAACCTAATCAATATTAGAAAAAGCAGCCATGTAGAGCTACAGAAACTTGAAACTGTAAATATAGGGCACATTCTGTTTTCCTCTATATATTATGACAAAGTACATGTAAAGCTGGATAGAAAGCAAAAATACTGAAAGAGGCCTTTCAATATTAATCATAAAATCCCTTAAGAAGAAATAGAGATAGATGCATGAGCCAAGAAGATGAGTTATAAAACATGTAAATTAAGAGAAGTAATAATAATTTCACATAGGCCAAACCGGGTCATGGTGGTCCTATGTGAACAGCAGGTTGACTTGCCTGAGGGCAGTGAGAGGGAGAGCAGGCAGAGACAGATGGACAGATAGATAGCGAAGGGCATGACTGAGCTGTGTCTGTGTGTGGTGAGTGAGGGCCAGTCGGAACAACATGAATCATGGCTCCAGTTGAGAGAGGAGGAGATCAGATCAATAACAGCCCAGAGGAGGGAGAAGAGTGAGAGAGAGTAAGAGGATGAAGGCTTGACACAGGAGGTGTTCATCACTGGACCACCCTGAGTCCTAGCTTGCTCACCTTTTTTCTATCCCTAGCTATACAGTCAAGGTACTGAGCAAAGCACCGATTAATTTTCTGGTTGAAAACAAAGGTAGACAGTGTTCTAATTCCTAAGTATAGCACATTGATTATTCAAATTAAGTCACATAAAAACCATTCATGAACACAGACTTGATTCACTACAAAAAAAGTATTAACAAAACAAAACTCTTCACACTTTAAATTTTTATCACCAGTATTTTAATGGTTAAGTTTTTCAGCTGAAGAGGGTGTAAGTGTGTGTTTTTGACTTAGTACAGGAGGACAAGAGTCAGCAGTGGTCATTTCTCATTAACTGCTTGGGGAAAGGCTACTTTAATGCATGTCTGTGTGCCAAGGGATAGTGGGCAGTGTTGGAGTGGCTGTGTGGATGTTAAAGTGTGCTGCTCACATGAGTCTATGATGGCCAAGTTCTGTTCTCCACCATCATGATGTGGAAAAGGCAAGCAATTTTTCTCATCCCTCCTTTTTTATATAATTTGGTCGATAAAGGTGAAGGACGTTTCATCGCTATTTCTCCATCCTAACTCCCTCCTCCTCGTACTCTCTGCTCTGTCTCAGAGTGAAATCCAGAGATAAAGCTTTGGCGGCGCTCCGTGTTTAATGGAGCTTAATCCCACAGATTTAAGATACGGAGCTGTGAGGCAATTCCCCCATGCCCATCTTCACTAACATAGAATGGTCATGTGACTACCTAATTCTGCCCTTTCAGACACAGACAGACAGACAGGTGGACAAGCAGACTAAAGAAAAAAACATACCTTAGCCAAGGACAGATGGGTTCTTGTTATTTTTCAAACATTTTTCAGGAAAAGGGGCATACAGAATACTCACTCATTCTTCCTCATTCTTCCTCATTTGCTATAAAACTAGTGATTTTCTACCATTTTTCTTCAGCTGTCCCTTAGCAAAATGTGGTCATGTCTGCTTTGGCTGGTCAGTCAACCTTCCTCTTGAAGTGGGATTTATAAATTAATCTGCAACATAGAAAAAAAATTTGAGCCAAAGTGATGAGTTTGGAGAGCCATAACTGAAAGCTTAGCATCCACAGACAGGACTCCAGCCACAGCTTCACGTCAGGATGGCTGGGGAGAGTTAAGTGGGGCTGGTTGGCTTGAGACTATTTGGAGAAGCCATGTGCGGGGAAGTATTATACCCACCAACAATCCTCCTTAAGTGATGAGCTGACACTAAGCAATTTAGTATTCACCCTGCCAGTGAAAATATCTTCAATCCAAGTGCATAAAGCTCCCATGGCAGGAAATATGCCAAGTGCTCTTCTTCCATCTAACTCTTTTTTGTTTCAGAATAGCCACTGTATGGTTCAATTTACCCCAAGACATGCTTGTCAGGCTCACTTGACATGAGCGCCAGTGTCAATGTGTAAAATAGTCCACATGGATGATTGCAGACCAGCCCTGGTTGTTAGTGGTAGTGAGTAGAGTTTGAGAGAAAGAAAATGTGCATGTTACCAAATGCGACTGTTCTTTATACACACTGAGACCCAGGTTCAAAGCAAAAAACAAGGAAGCAAGACTATGTGGACTACATGCAACTCCCCACAGATTTACTAGTCTGCTCTTATTCCACCTTTGCTCCCTTTTCTGTTTTTTTCTCTCAGTCTTTAACATCCTCTACATTGGTCTTCCGCCTTTTCACGTCTCCTTTCCTCCTTTCTTGTTGCCTCTCAGGTATAAGACACCTAATTGTCATGGGCACAGAGGGAAACAGTGGAGTGAAAAGCTGTATAACATTGTATAGTTATTGTCCAAAACAAAAACAGCAGGCTTGAGCACTCAGAAAAGCCACACACAGTAACATCAGGATGTCAGAATAGTGGGGCAGAAGCTGAGTGTTTCAGACTCTGTTTGTGGTTGTTTATGTACGTGTGAGTGTATGTTTTTGGCAGGTAAGGGGGCACATCGTCCTTTATAGCCGCACTCTCTGGCACTGTCACTTCAAGGTCTCAATCGCTTGCCATTCTGGGTCCCAAACATTGCCAACGCAGCCAATCCACCTCTGCCAAGGTCCTCTTCATCCCTCTGTTACTTCTCTTCTCTCTCCTCCTTTGCATAATTACCCAGGTAATTGTGGAGTAATTGACTGCATCACCTGCTCCTAGGAAGCTCTGGCATTGTTTAATAAACAGCTGGAATATGCACCACATGTTGTTGGAGAGGAAGAGGAAGAACATATTGGGGTAGAGGGGGAGAGATAAAGAAAAGGGGAAAAGGCAGGGGGAGGACTGAAAAAGTTATTCAGTTTAGTTTAAGAAGGGGGCAGTGGGTGTACACACGATAATTTCCTAAACACAGAAATACAGATAAAACGTTTTCTCAGTCAGTCTTGAAGTTGTTACGCATAGTGAACATATAATTAGATATTGAAAGATGGGTGAGGGAGACAGTAATGTGAGTGGGAGATGGATAGATTTATAGACACAAGAAAGAGAATAGGCAATAGAAAGTGAGAGAGAAAGTTTGAGACATAGGAGAATAAGAACCAGGGATGGAGGGGTGGGGGCTAAGCGAGCCTCTCAGGGCTAATGACATTAAGGAGGTTTGATGAATCGACACCCGCTGAGTGTTATTGACGTCCCCTGAGCCTGCCCAGGCAGAGCCAGCCTCCTAGGCCTGGTATTGGCTAGCCCTGCTCCTCAATTAGACTGCCTGATTAGATTCCCTCAGTTGTGCCCTCTCATGGGGTGAGCAGGGTGGCATGATGGATGTGATGGGCAGGATTATCAGAGGGGGGTGTCACCCGTGCCCCGCCTTGGGGGCACCAGACGATGGGTTTGACCAGTTGTCACAGGGGCATGTAGGCGGAGGGCATGGGGCGCAGTGCGAGTCTCTTATTGAGGCTGTCAATCATTGCCGCTTACAAGATAGAGGCTGTGTCTCTGCACACAGATGCACAGGAGTAATTACTATTCCATCTCCCTTGGCATCTAGATATATGAGGCTGTTCACAACCACTGACCTCATGTGGCAACCCCTCGCCATCTTTGAAATTGTTGGAAAATGCTCAATTTACATATCCTGTCCTTCATTCACTAATCCTTCAAAAAGGGACTCTAAAAGTACCTGTGCTTAGATGTTGCAGGACTGTAGTATTAAAGAGTGTGCAATTCTTTTATCAAAATAAGTTAGTATTACTGTCATCTGTGTTTCTGCACTAGTCTCTCATGTTAAAGACTTTGGGTAGGATATGTCCTTAACCCTATTTTCTCTATTTCCTGTTAGTGACAGTTTCAAACATCCATTCATCAACATCTTGGCTCTTATGGTGCAAAAAATGGGGCAAGTCAGGTAAGTGTCCCAATTCAGCAGTTTTGAAAGGCAGTAACTAATGATATCTCAAGAACGGGGCTGCTGCTGTTTCCCTGAAAACTTTCCTTCCTGTTCCATTGTGTGTTTGTGTGGCTGGATAGCTAGCTAATGGCCTGTCTCTGATGAATTAGGGGGTCTGACACCCAGCAAACACACTCTCCCAAGGTCAGATTACCATATCTGGGGGGGGGGGGGTTAACAATTTAACACAGCCTCAAGTCAGACAAGTTGGCTCCAAAGGAAGAAATTGCTTTTAAAGTGGAGAAAACATACAGTGATATCTGCCACTGATGTCCCCAGCAGTGGCTGGGATGGCAAGTGTCCATTTATTCATCTCTCTCAGTTAAGGCACTCTTGCAGTTGTGCACTCGACAGTGTTATCCCTTTTCTTTATTGAAAACTGCTATTCAACTCTCCAGTCTGTGTTAGAGTCCTCTTACACCCCACAAAGTGCTTTGTGAATGTGCTATGCTCAGGCACTTCCATATTTCTTCACAATTGCACCAAGCTGTTTTCAAATACAGGGGCTATAATGTTCCATTATGCAGTCTAACATATTCTGTAATGCATTATATTGATTTATAACTGATTGTGGTCAATGTGTCAGCTAACTTGTCAGGTGGACACTTTCACAAAGATGTACACTTTAGTCTGTATTTATTTGGACAATTACACATTTTTTGTGCCTTAACAAATTTAGTTTTAAAGAGAATAATGGATACTGCATTTAAGTGCGAAGATTTAGCTTTAATTTAAGTGAGTTTACCTCAGTATAGAAATAACTGTGTGGCAGATGTAGCCCTTTTAAAGCATTGGGCCCAAACTAGGTTCAAAAGGATTGGACTTGCAACAACTAAATGCTTTTTTTTGCCAGCTTCATGTTTATTTCTGCACACAAGAGGTTAGAATAAATTAAGTGTTGAATAGTTGAGAGTTTTTGTTGAGACTGTTGATGATCAGTCAGTTTGAAGTGTAAAGAGCTGCACAGAAATGAAGCAAAACCTATACAAAGTGATTTCAAAGATAATTGGTGTGCCAAAAATCTACACTTGTGTCCATTCTAAAAGTATGCACGTAGAGGCTGGTTGACTGCATAGAACCATTTGAATCACATGCATGCAGAGCAAGTCAAGAATGCATTCCATGATGTATACTGTACTTACAGTGCTATTTATTATACCACCCTGTCATAAAAAGTAGAAAGACCATACAGCATCATGCAGTTCTTTAATGCAGACTCAATCCTTTTCAGTGAGTTCTCTAAGTTTTACCATTTTGAACATGAATGAGGAATTTCAAACTGAACTCACCTTTTTAGACCCAAATTTGAGCTGGCTCACTGGGCTTCTCTGAGAATTCACAAATTAATCAAGCATAGCATTCAGCCACTAAACTGAATTTTTGTGTTCAGGAATGCGAGTAACTAACTATAATTTGATATCTTAATCAAGAAATAATAATGTGATTTATTGTTTTTTCTAGGGGGTTTTTGTATAACAGTAAATGTGAAATTTCATGGAGAATAATAATAATTATATTTTAGCATTAAATATATCATTTCAGTTGAACAGCTTCTACATACTATTGTTTTAACCATTACAGAAACATATAAAATGATTTTGGTAATTACCAGTGCTGTTAGTTTAGGGCAGATGTAGCATAAACCTTACACTGGGTGGTGGTCTAATAAATTTATTAAGCACTGTGCATATTTCCTTTCAAAAGAAGACCGTAATCTCAGAGGATTTATTAAACCTCAGTTAAGCTTTATAAACAAAAAGGTCAGGTTGCAGTTCAGCAGAGTTCTGGAAAAAATTAGGGACTGATGAAAGAAAAAGCAACCTCCATCAAAATGATGAAGAAAGTGTGCAGAAAAAAGTAAATACTCATGACCCAAAGCATCTGTCAAACATGGTGGAGGTTCTGTTATGGATTGGGCATAGCTGCCAGTGAAACTGGCACACTGGCATTCATGGACAATTTCACTGCTGACTGAGGATGAATGCAGAGTTTTATATTCTGTGTGTTCAGACTTGGTCAAATGCATCAAAATCATGGGTTTGCATTTCATCATTCAGCAGGACAACGATCCAAAACATACAGCCAAAGCCACCAGAGAGCTTTTAAGGGTGAAAAGGTGGTATATCTTTGATTTGCCAATCCATCTGATCTACATTTCACTTGCTGAAGGCCAAAATAAAGCTGGAGGTGGCTGTAGTGAAGACCTGGGATAGCATCACCAGGGAAGATATAAATCTTCTACCTAAAGTATATTCCAGAAAATCTTAAAAACTGATATTTTGTTTTACTTCATGCCTTGGGCACTAAAAGGACTATATGTTCCTCAGATTTCTCATTTTAAAACTGAGACTTGGCACTTAACGTAAAATCTTTATATTATTTTCAAACTGAATGCGCTGAAGCAGTGAGCCTAAAGAGTAAAATCTGTGTAACTGTGTAATATCTGCAGTGTGGACTGACAACAACTTGATCTACTGGACAGAGGACACACTGTATGTAAGAAAATAATATGATCTATACTCAATGTATGAGAAAACATTAACTCCTATAGCTTGGCTTAAAAATGTAGATATGCAGGCATTATGCCCATAGAAGCAAAATGTTACACATATCCAACTTTTCATATGTGTCTGCCGGGAGCTGGCTAAAATGTTAAGCTATGTGCATGGCTGCCTCCTGTCG
This sequence comes from Etroplus canarensis, assembly GCA_015106775.1. Taxonomy (NCBI): domain Eukaryota; kingdom Metazoa; phylum Chordata; class Actinopteri; order Cichliformes; family Cichlidae; genus Etroplus; species Etroplus canarensis. The sequence goes on along the minus strand of VUQH01037793.1, from coordinate 10,394 downwards.
ACGCCTCTCTCCTTATTTCACAGCAGCACCTGGTGGTGACAAAGAGCACAGAGGAGAAAGACTCCCCAGGAGACGGAAGGAGAGGAGAGTCTGTCCATTCCTTAGACAACAGACTATCCCTATCCTATCATGTCCTACCTGTCTGTCAATCTAACTCAAGGCTGCTTAATTTCACTTTGAACTGACGATGTTCGAACCCATGCCAAAGTTTGAGGGATTTTAGACATAGTACCTAAGCCAAGGAGCATAATGAATGAAAAGCCCCTTCCCAAATTGATTTCAAACTAAATCAAACCCTGGTATTCAATTATCTGCCAGAGCTGCCACTGAGGAACTTTAAAAGTTGTATAGGCAGGGAAAGAGGGGAGAAAGTGAGGAGAGGGGAAGAGGACTGTCGGAGCAGAATGCAAATGATTCCATCCCTGCATAGTGTCAGAACAGGTGGCCCAGTGGTAGCGCTGGGGCTGATGAATGAGCTGTTGAAGTGGAGCCCATTGCTACCTCTAGCTAGTGGCAGCTCCAATTCTGCCTAGTTAAGCATTTGGCCTCCTCTGCCAGGAAGGCTTAATTGAAGAAATCATCACAGGGACAGGGACAGATTTGGTGTTACTGGGACCAAATTGTCTGTCTGCCTAACCAGACTGTAACATCATAATAGTTTGATAATATTCATCCACTAATCACAGGAAACATATCCCATGTGATTTGGTTTGGTTCAGTCATAAATTAAAGGATAAGGCTCGTACAATTTTCCCCTCCTTTTGAAAGTTTTACCTATTAAAATCTAAGCCTAACAATGCATTTGCTACAGTCAGAAGCTACTACTTTATGATCTGCTGGCGTATTAGTGACTCCCACTGTTGTTTAAAAAAAATCCATTAAACACAGTTAACGGAGACATACTGCTGCTTTGACTAATGTAATACATCATGTTGAACAGTATGTGCTTTTGCCGGTTTTCCTAACCTGCTTTTATCACTCACTTAATTACTGTTTCAGTATGGTTTAATACAGAATTACAAGTGCTAGAGGAAGACAAAAATTTTGACATCTGTTTTTGTTTTTACCTGATTTGTTATATTTATTTTAGTTGAACACTGCCTGTTGGGCATTATTCACACCAGACAAGCAGACCATGAGGCAGGGAGCAGAGGGAGCACACCCAATTGGTTTATCTTTGCAGGGACCAGTGACTTTTTTATTGTATCAGGGAGTGAGGGTAATTATTGGTAAATTACAAAAACCTGTCCTGTCAGCGATATCAAGCAGAAACCAATCAAGTCATTGACACCACAATAGTGTTCCAAAAAACAAGTAGCCTTTGGCCCCCTGCCGCACCTGCGCACAGTGTACTGAGTGTTTGGCCTAACTAATGAATGACTGAATGCAATTATAACGTACTTTTTCTGAAATCAGGCCTGTCATGGTGTTAATTACATAATTACTGAAGATGTCAGCTCTATGCGGGAGGGTGGAGTATCAGTACAGAGCGTGGAGCTCACGGGGAGGCAAGTTGCTTTGCTTTCAGGAATGAACTATAGACGCTTCTTTGATTCATGATGCCGGCTTTGTGGAAAATATCGCCTTTGCCAAGTTAATTTTGAAAAGGCCAGCATATTTGGGCAGAGACAATCAGCCTGACCTTTCTGAGAACAACCCCAGTTCTCACTCTTTCACCTCTTTTGTGTTCAATTCCCTTTCTTTCTTTCTTTCTTTCTTTCTTTCTTTTTCTTTCTTTCTTTCTTTCTTTCTTTCTTTCTTTCTTTCTTTCTTTTTCTTTCTTTCTTTCTTTCTTTCTTTCTTCACGTCTCTCTGTTTGGCGGGGTTGACGCAGCGCACGCCCTTGACAGTAGCATCTACTAATAGACAGCATTGTTGTTTATCAACACATCCCACTGTTGGAGCAGCCTTCCTGTTCTGTTGGAATATTTGTACAAATTTATTGGAGGCTGCCTCTATTAGATGCAGGCCTTTGCTGGAAAACAAGTATGCCTCTAGTTTAGACAGACAATTGTATTCTCCTGCGTGTGTACTTCACTAATCAAGGCAACGCAGATGACTTTGCCGTTGTTCTGTGCGCTGTTATATCATGCAGATGATTGGAATATCAATTCATTCCACATTTGCAGCCTTGTGGCTAATTTGCAATGGCTGTATATCAAATGTGTCATGAGGATGGGGTGCCATATTTCCCTTACAGAGAATATAGAACAGAATTTGTCATTTGCCATTCAGTGTGTGCCTCTCCCTGGTGCCATTTGCAATGAAAACTGAGGCATTGTGTGTGTATACAAGAGTGAGTCAGAGAGAAAGACTGTAATTAAGTGTTAATGTATTTATATCAAGTGTGTTTGAGAGTATATTTTGCTAGTTCTGGGGCAGCAGAGAGACAGGGTATAATGGGGCCAGTGCACCCAAAACAAGATGCTGATTAGGGGCCATGCTGAATAATCATGAATCATCACCACTATTCTGTAGAACCGGTGGGTTCTCCATCAGAGTTTTTTTCAGGCCAGACTCAGAACTGAACAAAGCTCGCTCAGGTCCTTCATTCCCCACCTATCTCCTTGTTCACCTGTCCCGAGGGACCCACCAATACAGTTTTTTCCATTTCCAATCCAATACCAATACCTTAGCTGTGGGTCTCTGCTGATGCAGCATACTGATCCAGTGCCAGTATCAAAATAGTAATCTGTATTTCTCATAGTGAGGAAGAGACTGGGAATTATTCCTGTATGGGTACAGATACTCAAGGCTCAATTTAAATAGCAAAAAATGACAACAGGCCCAGGATGAATACAATAACAAAAATGTATAGCATCATTTCTGTAATTTATTTTCATTAGTCTCATTTTGGTTCAGAGTGAGAGTCATTAGGCTGCTATATACTGTTGTCATTTACAGTCGTGCTACTTTCTTCTTTTTCCGTCTCACACATACTCTTGCGGATATGACAAGTCACAGCTCTTGTGAAATTATATTAATGTAGTTGATGACATGTTATCTGATTCTAACAACAGATGATGAGATCCAAAGATGAATTGAAGGGATTTGAACATAGATTGGGTCATTGTCACTGATTTTATAATCTAGTTCCTTGGGTCAGTATCAGACTCAGCCAATCCGAATTTCAGATCAGTGCATCAGTGCATCCCTACCTGTCTCATGTAGAACCCTGTTTCCAGAAAGGTATATGTAAAATGTAAATAGGCACAGATTGCGGTGATTTGCAAAACTTAAACGATTCAGAGTCAACATATAAAATCTTAAAACTGAGAAATTTTATTTTGAATTTTAAGCCAGTAAGATGTTTAGACAAAGTTGGAACAGGGGAGACAAAAGACTGGAAAGGTCATATATTGGTAAAAAGGCTTGGTAGAACACCTCACATATAATTAGGTCTATCAGTTACATGATCATATAGTATACATTACTTCCTTTTTTAACAATTTAAGTTTCTCAATGTAAAATTCAAAAGTATCTTTGGATCTCATCATCTATTGTACTGACTATCACTCGAGATTTAGGGAATCCTGAGAAATCACTGCGTACAGTACAAGGGACAAGATCAAAACTGGAAAAATTGGAAAGCTTTTTGGAAATCATTTTTATTAACACGCAGTTCACAGGTGAGGAGGGTGCTCATCTGCACATGTGTAATGGCACCATTAATCTGATAACACAAGTTTAATGTGATATACAGTACACAAATTTTGGATCAACATATCCTGCAGCACAGGTAAGGCCTTAGTTATTTCAGCATTACAATGCCAAACCACATTTTCCACAATGTCCCAACTTTCTTTGGAAACAGGGTTGCATGCAGTGCCAACAGAACAAACTCTGGCAAGACTTTTCTAGGAACTGAAAATAATTTACCTCCTCCCTTTTCTCTTTTATACTTCCACCGCTGCCTCCTGCTTCAGTAGTCTGCTGTTTTCACAGGAAATTAGCCAGATGTCCCCTGAGGTGGATCTCGTGCGTAGCAAGATATCTGCCTGTCAAGGTGTTCCACAGCTTCTGCATTCATTTGCGGCTAAGACTCTCTCGCGCACTATTCCCCCTTCTTATACCTGATCCCTAAAACTACTCCATCATCTAAGACTTACTCTATATGGGCCCTCCATCAGCTGGACTTTTGTCAAGACCTGATCAGAAAACTTCAAACTAAAGTGGGTTTACAGCCCCGTCTTATCCACAGTAGGTCAGTAATCTGACTCGTATTCTGTCTAATCAAGTATATTCAACACAATGGACAAAATTATGCCAGAGAGGTGATTTGTCCATTAAGATACCAGCTCAGCCATTTTACTGCTCTAATTGTTCCTGTCTAAGTAGTTTATTGATGCTGTCCTCTGTGAAAGTTTAGAAAATTGCTATGTTAGTGTGCTACCCAGAATTCCCACTTGTGTTACGTTCTGAACCTGGGTATACATGACTTGACATCACTCTTTTGAGGAATAATGGTTGTGCTGTGAGATGGTCTAGCCCAGTCCCTGGCCGCACACTGGGTATCAGACCTTAAATACACCTTCACCTGAAGCACTGTATTTATCACACTTTGTTTTATGATCCCATAAAGCAGTCCCTTGATGAATTTGATAGGTTATGAAAACATTTCCATTCAGGAACGGTAACAGTCTCAGAGGGACAGACGTGTACAGTAATTTTTTCCATTGCCATATTCTGCCTAAGGCTAGCCTGTAAACCAGTCACAGTACTTTATTCTATTCTTGTTTTGCAAATTTTGGTCTGTTCTCGGTTGAAGAACGTTGTGATGAATGACTAATAAGCTAAGCAGTGATTAAATGACTAATCAGGAGACTGGCATTTTTATAAATACAAATTGTGTTTTTGTTTTGTTGTTTCTTTACATTTGTTTTTAAGTTTTCTGTTTCCACGAATAACATCTTTGACTGACTTTTCTTGGACCATCTTGTGTTCACACTTTTGTGCCCATCATCACTTCAGGCTTTAACTACAGTTGGGTTCAAGTAGTGGAATAAGTCATTGAAATGGGTCAGATTGTGGCCCATTTTTGTCCCTCTCTATAAGAACAGAAGGTGGATGTCATTCACAGTGGGGGAGCCCAGGGAGAAGCAGCACCTCTCGGGATCTGTCCCCAGTAAAGAATCGCTGAAACAGGGAATTCAGTGGCCCAAGACTTATGCAACACAAAGGACTGTCCTCCTGCTTTGGCACAGAGGGGACGCAGTCAGCAAAGTACCTCTTATAACCAAGACCAGAGCACTGGATTCATTGTGTATCTTTTGTATTCTGAGAGGCTCTGTCCTGTTTTTTCCTTTTCTTTCTTTTTTATTTATTTTTTATTATTTTGTTTAACTCATCCAGACACCTTGAGGTGCCAATGAAGGATGGAATTTTTTAACACCGCCATTTGTGAATGTCTGACACAGCACTTTGCAATTTGCAATTAAATGCTCATGATTGGCTCAAAAGAAAAAAAAAACTCTCTTATTTTTATGTAGTGGACAAAGGACTGAAATGACCATGTCGGCTCTGTGACTTCAAGCCTGTGAAGACACTCTTATATACAGTTTACAGTAATGCCTGCCTAACTTGATTAGGCTGGTGTTGTCTAACTTGATTATGGAAAGCATCTTTCAATTGAGGATAAAGTGCTGCTCTTAATAGGGTGAATATTTATGCAGCGCTCTTGTTTAGTGGTGAACAGGTAGATCACACTGCTACCGTCACTAATCCACCGAATGAGTGCGTTGACCACCCAGCCATTTTCTTCAGTGCATTAACTCTGCATTGTAAAAAAACAGAGAGAAAGAGACAGACTGCAGAGTCACATTCACACATGCTAATGCATGTCCAACACAAACACACAATACTTATGCAACAGGACACATTTGAGGCCTTACTGCCAGAGGAAGGGGGAAAGTGACAGGGGCTTAGGGGTCTCTCATGAGCTTACACCTCCTTATTCTGTCGGTTGCCCCATGAAATATTAACAGTGGCTGCCTCCCTTCTGAATAAGCCAATAGAGTAGTAAAGGGTGAGGTCTGCCTCACACAGTGTTTAATGTATGCCCCTTAGGGCCACTGTTTGGTCTTAAAGAATAAGCCCTATTCTCTTTGTACCATTTACTTCGCTTTTGTATAAACTTCTACTTTTTTTCTGTCATTTTTTTCATTCATTTTTTTCTTGTGTGTTACTGTTAAAATTACTCATTATCATTATATATGCTCAACTTTTTTTAATGCATTCTTTTTTCTTCTCTCATCTGCTAAAAGGAAAATGACAAAGTGGAAAAGAATAGAGAAGAGACTGTGAAAGAATGAGTGGTGGGATTCAGTGAGCATAATGTTATCAGATAGTGAATGCTTTGGCTTCTCTGTCTCAGCCCACTGTTGTCCACTCACTGTTTTTTTACCCCGTGCTGAAGGGAAATGGTTGTTGAATGGCAATCTGTTTTATGAGGCATGCAGGCGCTTTCTCATCTGTTTGTTCTTTTTCATCTGACACCATCATAGTATTTCCCTCCCATGACAGACCAGCCTTTTAAAGGTGACTATAATAAAAAGAAACCCAGCAAAGACCATGAACAGATTAATTAAATGCTTAGATGTTTCTTTTTTAAGTGGATTTGGTAGCATTTGGCAGTTGTGCAGTTTGTGGTGTCTTTTGTTTTACTGCACGCACCCTTCAGAGGCACCATATTGGTCAACAGAACATATAAACGTTCTGTTAGAGGAGTCCTTTCTGTTGCTTTTATGGGAAGTCTGACAGTGGCAGTAATAAACCCTATTTCCCTGTTTCCATTCAACCCACTTGAATTTGCACGCCAACTATTTCCTAATCCACAGCCATCTGGCTGTAGATGATTGAGCGCCTTTCCAGAGCATCTTGCAGTACGTTCACTTGGCATCGCAGAGTAAAAAAAAAAAAAAAATCTAATTTAATTAAACTGAAGGAATATCATTAGGGTTCTTAATGATGATTAATGTCTAAATAATAAAAAACATTTATGAAGTATTAGGTTATTATAGTTCTCGCTGGATGTGAAATTATTCTTTCAGGTACAGAACTTTGTTATAACGAATAGCAACCCTCATTATTCATATCATTGGCTCTTGGGTTAGATATTCAGACAGATCGGGAATCCATTTTATCTCTCCACTTTATACTTTCTTCTCTGTAAACTGTAGAGCATTTGGCCATCCACTCAGCTCTGAAACCCGCTGACAACAAGCTCTTTGTAGTTTTCTTATTGTTGACTTATTTTCTTACTTTCTTTTCCCTGTGTTAAAACAAATGGCAACTGGAGGAAACAGAAAAAAAGAGCTGAAAAGTTGACATTTAGCTTAAATGGAGGTGGAATGGGGCACAGGGATGTGGCTATAACGATGCAGGGGAGACTAGGGCTTCTTTTCTCTTCCCATCGTGCTAAAACAAGATTTATGACCTCACGAATACCACCATATTTTAGCAGCTGATGCACACTGTGGGTGGTTTATCTGGGATTGAGGGCTCTGCTGTTGAGCCTATCACTGTTGGATGTCTATGAGTTACAATGGCAACATGCAACAAAAAGGACAGTGCATTATTGGTCTGTGATTTCTACCATATCTTTTAAGCCCAACATATGACACATTTTCCCCACAAAGCACTAAGCATTTCTTATGTGCACATTTCTTCTGTTTGGTTTTTTCTGCCAAATCAAAACTCATAGTCAAAGAGAAAAATTCAAGGCTGGAGGAAAAAAGAACAAAATAAAAGCCTATAAGTCAACCTCTCTTATTCTCCAGCTAAAATTCCTCCTATCCATTTTTCTGGAGGAGCATGGGGAGTCATGGAGCACTGAATGAAAGAGCTTATATTCATCTCTGCTCCCTGTTTTGTGTGTCATTGCCATACCCTTTTGCTCTTCCCTCACCACTTTCCGCTGGCAGTGTAATTGACAGGCTTCAGCAGTTAAGACCTCCAACAGCTCTTTCTTCATTTGGAGACACTTTGTCGGTTTTAATCAGGGCTTTAATTGGCAGTCTGGCAGTGGGTGAGTGGCACCAGGGGCTGGGGCAAAGAGGGGACACTGACTTTACTGAGATAGTCTTTTTCTTTTTGTCTTTCTCCCACCGCTGCTCTTTTTTTCTTCCAGCGCCTTTTCTCCCACCTCATTCTAACTCTTATTTATTCCTAGTTCCACAAATATTTAGTCATAAATCAATATGTTTATTCTTCTACTCTGTGTTTTTATTTTATACCTTTGTACTATCTGTTATCCAACAGAAACACACTGTTACACATAGATAAAAGAGTGTGCTGATGGCATTACTGATATAACACACATAATCCAAAACGTAACACATTCCAGTCGCTTTATCATCATCTGTAAGTGTGTGTGTGACCAGTAACTGAGGGTCCTATGGACTCTCAGCATTGTTTTTAAACTGGGCTGCTTTGTGTAGCTGATTTTTGAGTCCAACATGGCAGCTAGTAGGACAGGCCAGTATGTGCTTTGCTCCTGCCAGTGGTGCTGAATCTAGGACACCAGGACTCTTGTCTGTGATTCTCCCTCCTGCTGAGGTGTTAGTAATGCCAGGGGACAAACTAGAGCGGATTGAAAAAGCATGAAAAATAGGTGGTGGGAGGTAGAGGGAGATAGAGAGAAGTATAGATAGGCTGAATAAAGAGAATATGTCCCAGAATTCTTTGTCAGAATCTTTTGTTGGCAGCATAAGTCCTGCTTTTGAACCAGATACAGCTAAGCCATTTTGGCTGTCACGTCATTTTGATGACATGACAGTCATTGTCATTGTTCCCAGGGCTAAAGCATGCCTCTGTGCTAGTTTGGTTGTATATTGCTGTTTATAGTCTTTGTGTATTTGTGCATCTGTGTTGAAGCTGAAAAAACAGCCTATAATCAACAAGCATCCTGTGTATTTGCCAGGCCAATTAAGAGTCATTCATTTGCTAATGAAGGCCCTGTCGAGGTCTAAACTGCTCCTAGGGGCATGCAGACATGCAGTCAGCACACACGCAGCCCTCAGCAAAGCTCAGCGCCACCAACATAGTCATCAGCCTGTGCCCGTTGCTGTGTGCGTGCCTCACGTTGCCCACTCAGCACATCTCACCAGCAGCCGCTAAACACTAAAAAGTATAATTGAATTCATTATTTCCTGTTTTATGACTTGTTCCGCTGTGGTTTTAATTTGTCCTGTAAAAGATGAGGCAGGCGGGCAGGCAGTTCTTCTGCCTTGAATTCCCTCCAGTTCTCCTCTCCCAGGCTCCCTTGTTCTGCTACCAAGCCCAGGATTTTATGAGGTGGGGCTCTCCTGTGTCGTGGGAGCCGTCTCTACCGCTAATCAACTCCTCAAGGTTGTTACCTCCATGCCATGCAGGAGGAGGTAGAGATGTGCTAACAAAATTGCGCGCCTAGCTGCCTCTTTAATGGGCTAACTGCTTGACCTTCACAATGACTCCATCCTAACTCTACTCTGAAGAGATGGTTCATCTGTGTATTGATTTAGTCATGAGAATATAATCTAAAAACATTTCTGTCAATATTTCCTCCCTGCCTTCAGCCTCCTGGAGTGAGATGATGTTCAGCAAGGTTATCAACAGCATCTTTGTGTTCACTGGAGACAAACTGCATTTTTTGTGATAAGAAACCTTTATTTTAGACTTTTATAGATGCATACTTGTCAGACTCATTGAACAGTCAGTACCTCTGGGCTCTTCACTTTGCCCCAGCGACTAAAGACGCCTGCACTGCTTCCAGCAATAACTGTCTTATTGGTTCCCCTGACTCCAGAGACATCCTTTTCCAGCATCCATTCTACCTTTTTTGTCTATACACCAGGCCTGTTTCATTTATTTCTTTATTTTATGGACAAAGTTTCCGCAGGGCAGCTGACCTCTTAAATGGATTCAAAGCATTGTTGGACTGCGGATAGTATGCTACACTGTTCTCAAGTAACAGAAAATACACTGTATTGGGACACCTACACATTGCACCTACTGGAACTTTTATGGCAGCCTCCTCTAAATCAACAGGCATTAATTTGGAGTTAGTCCCACTTTGCAGCTATAACAGTATCCACTCCTCTGGGAAGGCTTTCTACAAGATTTTGCAGTCTGTCTGTGGGAATTTTTGCCCATTCATTCAGAAAAGCACTGACAAAAAGACAGGAGGTGGAGCTGGAGGTGGCAGAACTGAAGATGTTGAGATTTTCCCTGGGAATGAGCAGGATGGACAGGATTAGAAATGAGTACATCAGAGGGACAGCTCATGTTGAGAAGTTTGGAGACAAAGTCAGAGAGGCAAGGCTGAGATGGTTTGGACATGTTCAGAGGAGGGATAGTGGATATATTGGACAAAGGATGTTGAAGATGGAGCTGCCAGGCAGGAGGAGAAGAGGAAG
>VUQH01037792.1:19326-29569 GCA_015106775.1 Etroplus canarensis | reverse complement strand
TTATTAAAACTGAGACATTTGACTGTTCAAAAAAAAAAAAAAAAATTCCAGCATCACTTTTCAACATGGGTATGGGCATGATAAAGCTGGGATTTTGAAAGGGAATGGTGAAACCACTAATTAGTAGCATGACTCGGTATAAAAACAGAGCATTCCAGAGAGGCCAAGTTTAATAAAGAGTTCAACAATAAAGAATATCGCTTCTCAAAGTGTTAAATAGAGTCAGATTAAAATAATGCTCTTAAAATCATGCTTGCAAAAAGTTGCCACTTGTGTTATTATGTCTTGATAAAATAAAAAAAGACTCTTCAAAACAAGAGCAGTCTGTGACTCCATACCTCTGACAAGGCCCTACCTCGTAATGTTGAAGAGTCCTTCAGAAATTTTCCTCCATCCAGATTCAGATCCAGATTGACTTCAAAACTGAATCATTTTTTACCCTGGGCCAAGCCCCACCTCCAGTAAAAAAAAAAATCCTACAAATACATCCAGTAGGTTTCACTGAATCCTGCCATCAAACACAGATAAACAAACCAAGACAAGAACATCACCTCCTTGGTGTAAGTAATTAAAAATGAACAGTGTTTTTTCTACAGAAGGTGGTATGCTATGCCTTTTGACAAAATTTTTGCAAGCTAATAAAAAGCACAGACATTAGTTTATGGATTTATAATTGGGATTCCACTCTCAAGTGGAAACCTAGTAGCAGGATTCCAGTTGAGTGTCTTCTATTTTGCTTTGCTATGATTAATTCATTAGACCATTGTATTAGGGTGTGGCATTCAGTCCCATTGCCGCAGGTGTATATAGTCAAGCACCTAGTCATGCAGTCTTTCTTTACAAACATTTATGAAAGAATGGGTCATTCTAAAGAGCTCACTGAATTCAAGTGTGGTACTTTTATCACTTGCCACTTTTACAACAAATCAGTTAGTGAAATCTCTTCCCTCATAGATACAGTATTCCATGATCACCTTTTAAGTGGTAATATTGCAAAGTAGAAGCATTTAGAAACCCACAGCAACTCCACCACAAAGTAATGTTGCAAAGAGTTCTAAAGTGCACAGCACATAAAAGAAACTCAGCAATTGCAGTCCTGGGTTTCCATGGCCAAACATCTACATGCAGGCATTACATTACCAAGCACAATGCCAAACATCAGATGAAGTGGTGTAAAGAAGGCAGCTACTGGACTCAGTTCTGTGGGCAAGCCATTCTTCTCTATCTTAAAGTTTGGTGGAGGATGAATAATGCTATAGGGTTGTTTTTTTTGGGGTTGGCCTGGGCCCCAGTGCACAAAACAACGTCCATAAAACCATGGTTGGATGCATCTGGTGTGGAAGAACTTGACTGGCCCACACAGAGGTCTGACCTCAACCTCACTGAACACCTTTGAGGTGAACTAGAGTAGGGATTATGAGCCAGGCCCTCTCACCCAACATCTGATCTCAAAAATGCTCTTCCAAAAAAAAATTCCCACAGATACACTCCAACATCTTATAGAAGTCCTTCCCAGAAGTATGAAAGCTGTTTTTGTTGCAAAGAGGGAACCAACTCCATTTGGAAAATTCATTAAATCTCAAATAATTGTATTGTGTAGGTGGCCCAATACTTTTTTCCATACAGTGTACCTCTTACTCTTATATGTTCTCTCTTAAATCCTGTCATTTTTGATTGTCAATCATTTATCTGTCTATAAAAGGTGCTACAGAAAGAAAGTTTGCTGTTCCTGTCAAATGTTTCAACAGGTCTTTTCACCATTGCTCATATGCCATTCTGCACCTTTCCTGTTGAGACATCTTAAGTATTTACTGTTAAAAATGCACTGTTATACACTGCAGAACAAGACCAAGGTTAAAACATAGTGATGTAATCCTTTAAGGAAGGACAGCCTTGCCTAAACACAATCAGAATGGTGGCTGCTGAGTCTTACCTTCTAGTTCATGGCACTTTAAAGACATCAAAGGTGATGTCAGCAGAGAGCATGTCATCCCTATCAAGCCATACATGCATTAAGGTCAACCTTGACAAAGTCAACATCCTTCAACCACTGAACTGATCCAACCTGCAAACAAGAGCTGACTGTGACTTTCTGCCTCTGCTCGCATAGCCACAGCCATGTTTTTGTCATGATTTTAAATAAAAAGCTTATTCTTTCACGCAGTATTCCTGTGCTGGAATACATAGTGCACGTGTGGTCAAATGTTCTGACCCACTGTATTTATTTCACTCAACCATCTGCCTGTTCTAAACTGCAAGGCCATTTTAATCCCTATTCACTTTTAACTTGAGATCAAATGGTAATAATCACTACGGCTCGGCCTCTAATGCTAAATAAATGAAGATGTGTCACAAAGGAATAAAGACCTCATTTTCATAACTGTATAACATATTTATCAGCTAAAATCTGATGACTTGCTTTCAACAATCAGTGCTTCTCATCTTCCCAAATGCATAATGCATTTTTGCAAAATGTCCAGCTCTGCACAAATGCCACAGCCATGCACATCAACAACAAATCAGAAGTAATCTTTCCTAACTGCAAATAACACAAACACTGTGTTTTGCAATGAAGTCCTTTTTTTCAGGTGCACAGATACTTCATTAGGTATACCGGATTAGACATGCTCAAATGTCTAATCCGCCTATCACGTGGCAGCAACTCAATGTGTTAATTTATGTCTATGTATTTAATTATAGAGACATGGACAAGATAACCCACTGAAGTTCAGACTGAGCATAGAATGGGGAAGAATTTTTTTTAAGTGACTTTCATGGTTGCTGGTGCCAGATGGGCTGGTCTGAGTATTTCAGGAACTGCTGATCTACTGGGAATTTCCTGCACAACCATCTCTAAGGTTTACAGAGAATGATCTACAAAAGAGGAGGCATCCAGTGAGTGGCAGTTATCTGGGAGAAACTGTCTTGTTGATGCCAGACGACAGAGGAGAATGGCCAGGCTGCTTTGAGCTGATACGAAGGGAACAGTAAATCAATAGCAACATGTTAGAACCAGGTATGCAGAAGAGCATCTCTGAACGCATCGTACGTTGCAGCTTGAAGCTCGGGCTACAATTAGCATGGGCTCAACAAAATTAGATAAAATGTTGCCTGCCTGAGTCTCAGTTTCTGCTGACGGTAGAGTCACAATTTGATGTAAACAACATAAAAGCATGACTATATCCCACCAACAGTTCAGGCTGGAGGTGGTAGTTTAATAGTGTGGGGGATATTTTTTTCAACACAGTTTGGGCCCACAACACCTCAGACGCACAATAGCTAGAACCTTGAAGCAGATGGGCTACAGCAGAAGACCACACAAATGAGAATACAGTTTGCACCTAAAACATTAGCTGGTCTGATGAGTCCCCATTTGTGCTGCATCATTTGGATGGTAGGGTCAGAATGTGGCATAAACAACATGGAAGCATGGATCCATCTTGCCATGGATCAACAGTACAGGCTGGTGGAGGTGGTTTAATTGGTATATGGGATATTTGCTTGGTACACTTTGGGCAACTTGGTACCAACTGGGCATTGATCAAAGGCCTCAGTCTACTTGATTACTGTTGCTATGTCCATTCCTTTACAACACCTCAATGTGTTATAGGTGCATCTAATGAAGTGAACAGTGAGTGTAAGTCTCAACAGAAATGTATTTGGTGGGTCTTACACAATGAGACTATGTAAAGTACCTAGTACTACATAGTAACCTATGTAAAAGGAATGTACTCAGAGAATAAGCGTACTCAGAGTTTACACAGTGTGCTGCACAGAGCAATAACAGAACCAAGTAAAATTAGCAAATTAAAATTCAAACACAGTTAAAGTGCCACAATAGGACCACTGAGCACTGGGAAACAGTACAAACCTTCTGGATTAACACTGCACACAAAAAAAGTCCAGATGGATATATTTTTGTTCTTGAAGCAGAAAAAAGGAAACCTACAGTGGTCAGGTTTCAGCTTGTGAGGCTCATCACTTGGCTGACTGGCATCTGTACTCTGGGATTTCTCAGTAAAACCATAACTAATGAGGAAATGTGATCTTCCTAGCGTTGGCCACAATTTTCATCAGTGCTCTGCTAAAAGTATTTCCAGGTAGTGAGCAGACTGAGATATTATCTTATGTGCCTTGGCTGTAGACAGAGGCTGGAATTTATATTGAATTTGTTACCTAGAACGTATTAATTAAATGAATGCCTGTAATTGCTGTTTTTTCTAACCCTCTGAATGACTGCCATCATGTATTGAGCTCTGAGCACTGCCTAAACACGTGTGGCCTCCGCTCAATACTGCATCTGAACCCATCATGTGAAGACACACAGGGAGTGCTGGAAGCTCCATTATCTATATCCGAGAAATGCATTAAATTAGGGGAGAAGACGTTTATAACACTGGGGACTGAAGGCGCTGGAGGCAATTCTAAATGCTGCTATTCCTCTCTTGGTATATGTGTTACACAAAGATAATAATTTAGACAGAATGCAGTTTTATTAAAACAAACGTGGCTGCAGTTCATGTAGAATTAAGCAGCAACTGCCTTGGCTGAAAAATGAAGCCAACACAAAGCACCAAATATTGCAGTCTCTCCAATGGCCACTTGAGGCTGACTCTGAAAAGTGAGTCAATCCCACAGTGCCCAGCTGTAACACAGAAATAAACATGTTTACAGTTTTGGTCTCTGTAGATAATTTTCGCCTTCATGAGAACTGCACGTAGGGTGAATTTGCTTAAATGGCCAGGTGTCACCTTGACCTCTTGACTGTGTTTGGGCCTTTTTTTTACTGATTTATTAATATTATTGTTAATTAGCTGAACCTGTAGCCTTTAAAAAGTGTGTGGATGTTAACTGATAACTTTTCATGGCATTCTTTTGACTGAATGCAGTCACTTCTGGACTAAAAAAATACAAAATAGTCCAGTAGGTTGCATCACAGTCCATGTCCATGTTTTAAAAAGTGTATGTTTGGAACGATGAAAACCATCTAAACCATCTAAACACACAAATGGCTCATCAGTATTCATGAGAGGTATATCTCTCTAAAAAAAAAGTTGTGCTGGAAAATAGAAACTTAAAATGAAAATGCAGTGTTAAAATATGAATAATAGTAAAAATTAATTAAACCTATTACAGCAGGTAAAAAAATTAAATCAAACCCAACAAACATAAGTATAACTACATAGAAAATATCTAATATAATTAAATAAGAAGGCATTATAAGGTTCAGATATATTTTGTGGCTCAATACAGACTTTTTGGGTCAAGAACTGCTTAAAATGGTTATTTTAATTGTAAAGGTTGATGACCACTGTATCAGCTAGTGTTTACCATAAAATGCTACCACAGTACAGAATAGCTAGCGTTACTCATCAGCTATAATGTGTTAAAACTGTGCTTCTAATCCCTAAATCATATTCAGTTTGTATTTATAATTCCTAATCGACAAATAAGCATCTCTAAACTGGAAATACTTGTGGATGTGATCATGGAAGACTCTATTTTGATCCCTGATGGCCACCATAGATTCTCCAACCCCAGCATGTTTGGAAAGGTGAGACAGATATTCAGAGTTGCAATGTGCATTCTTACCAATTGATGACACTAATTGTTACATATGGCTCTTTTAATATACATAATAATATCACAGTTTGATTGGGCGCAGGACTTATATGCAGTGTTTCCTACACACTGACTATATTTGGGTGTGCTGCCCTGGTGTAATTGTTGCTCATTTTTTTCATACTTTTATGTGTCCCTTATAGAGAAATTACAAGTTTCAAATACACACATGCACATGCAGGAAGACCAGTAAACTAACATGCAGTGAAGAGGTGGGTGTTGAGTGAAGGCTGCCCCCCAAGGACAGCAAATGTGGGGGTTTGGTGTCTTGCTCAACAGCAGTGCTTGGGTGGGTGTAAACTGCCACCTACATGGCTTCCAGTCTCCTCCATACACATGGTTACAGAAAGGTGTCCCGATCCAGTAGGTCACAAGTCAGCTTCCAGGTCCAAGCGGGTCTTGAGCCAGTAGTCCTAAGCAACCCTCTGGTTTCAAGTTAAGTCTCCTGTTGGACCAAGCCGCTGCTGCTCCCATTCATTTTTATTTACTTTTTCCTTTTGAGAGCTTGACGCCATAAGCAGTTGATATTCTGGACAGTCCTCTGGCTCTTAGTTTTGAAAGATCAATCCCTGCTAACAAGCTTCCTGTCCCGTGCTTTCATGCTGGCTGGCTTGCTGGTTGTTGTGGCAGTCTTTGATATCATTCAGCTGCTTCAGTCTCTTGGCCCAACATTTCAGACTGCTGCAGGTCACAGTAGTCTTTGTTCTACTCTGTGCGCAGGAGGGCCACTCTGACCAGAACCTGCAGCAGATGAAGAACTGCTTCATATGGCGCTATGCTGAGCTCAAAAAGGCTGCAAAGCAGAACAAAGACTACTAGATGGAGTTGGAGTCCATTCACAGGATGGACCCTCTTTGAGGTGGCTGAATAGAGCTCCACAACAACATGCTACAAAGAGAATCCAATTTTACAGGAAAGACTGTTGATGGCGTGCTTATTACATTCTGAAAGTGTTCAAGAGCTTTTTCCCACCTAATTTCAATGGGGACAGTCCAGTTCATTATGTGTACAGAACCAGCCTGCCTTACCCTAACTGTGATTTCCTTACAGGCTACAGCTTAGGTGTGGATCACTAAACTGCTCTCCAACACGTGTTTAATCTAACTCTTAAGCAATGCACAGAGAGATATGTGCGCCGCTGCACACTGTTAAAACACGAGGAGCTCCACTACAACGCTCAGATGTGAAGCCGTTTTAATTAGTGCACGGAGAGGTGTGATAAGCTACATGTTACACATGTTCAAAGCCCCAAGAACTGACACCTCCTAATTCACTGATTATTATTTAATCTTCAGTTTATACTATAATCAGCAACAACATATGTCACCACATATTGTAATAACTATGAATGAGAATGAAAAAAAGAATGACAATGAGGTCAAACCAGCAATCATCTCTATCTTTTGCGTTGTTCATCAATGTAGCGTATTATGCACTTGCTAAATATGCATGTAAACAAAGTAGTAAAAAATAATAAAGTCTCTAAATATAAACAGTAACAGAGGCTGTCAGTCCCAGCTGTCTGCAGTACGAGTGAGATTCCTGAGCATGCACTGGTGTTTCTAAGTGAGCAGCTTGTGAACAGCATCCCTTTTATTCTTATGAAATTGGCTATGAGTAATCTCAACAAAAGTACACTTAACAAAGGACAGATAAAACTGAAAAGTAATCAGATATTTTTGAATGCGGGGGCAGGAAAACTATCATCATCCATTTTAGTCTGCATAAAATCATCTGAAAGAACACCGTGAATAATTTTGTACTCATTTTATCTTCCCATTATGATCTATAATCAATACAAAAACATCAGCAGAGGACCGTGTAACGCCTGATACGACACACCTCACGGCGTGGAGGCTCTGTGGACCTGCTGAGTTCTCATCGCTGGGTCTGTCCACTCGCACAAAGTAATGAGATCATCCTGGGTGAAGTGATGCTGAAAATGAATCATCTCCTCCCTATCCCCTAACGGCGCAGTGGGCACGTTTCTCCTGAACCTTGTACTCCGAGGCCATCCATCCTCCACCACCACGCACTGCTATGGCTTCACTCATCAAAGCCGCAACCCGCCGTCATCCGACCCCACCAACGAAAGCACCTGACAGGAAGCCCGCATTTAATCCAATCACAGCCAAACAGGTCGAATCCAGCAAGAGAATTCCTATAAGAGGTATTATGATGTTTCCATTTTGGGTGTTTATTCACTTGAGGATTAAATTCAACTGCAAATTGCTACGACCAAGGTGCAGTTATTGTTTTGCCGGGTAAAGATCTATATTTGTTGATAAAGGTATGTCAGGTCTGTAGATTCACAGTAATACCCCTGTATCTTCAGGACATGTTTTCCATTAAGAGAAAGTGGCTATTTCAGGTTAACACAATTTTGCTCTGAGACAAAAGTATAAGAACATTCCTGTGGGTTATGAATTCACAATGCACAGTGAGTGGTGGGGTTGAGGTATGGCCACTGTTTTTATCCATTAGACCTCACAGCCTGTTTTTATGCTGCCCTGATATTAGGACAAAGCACACTGATGAATTCCTGCTTGCAGAGGCTTTTTCCTGACAGACACAAACATAAACAAAGAGAAAAAGGAGGTTGCAAGCTGGCCATGAAGATAAAGCTGAACCTCAGTAAGTGTCACAGGAAGAGAGTTTAAAGGTTTAGAATAATCACAGATGTCAGGAGCTATTTTTCACTGTGCAAAGGATATGAGTTGTCTTGGAAATGTGATGTCTCGAGGAGCCGTGCTGAGAGCAAAGCTGGGGCTCGGACTACTGTCCGGGTAACTCAGAGGGGGAATGGTATAGGTCGAGGGGCCAGATGACTGACAGTGCCACAGGAGACAAGAATCAACACAGCAAGGCTGCCGGGACAGCCACCCAACAGAGAGCAAACAGACTTTTGACCAAGTGACCTGCGTGAAACACAGATCGAGGGTCTAAATGCTGATACCTCTGTTTTTGATGCATGACTCACCCTGGTCGCACGTATTCACGTAAATGAGTCTGCTGTGGCTATTTGACATGCAAATTCGCACATAAAAGAGCAGGAAGAGCCACACCGCCTGGTTTATTGCGAGTGTAAGCAGCTCATCACACGATTGGTTCATTGCAAATCCATTTAGTGTGCACTGCATTAATCATGCTGCAGGCTGCCAAGGTTCACCATTTATGCCACACTGTAGATTACACGAGAGGGGTGTTGGAAATACTGCTTAATAGCAAGGAAGCTCTCATTAGGCTCTCTCTGCTTTCATTCATTTTTCCAGTGTTGCATGTGGTCTTACATACATGCTCAAACAGGCGTGGCAGAGAAGCAGGGGAGTGATATAGCATGTGCAGAAACTCATAGATGAGATGCTGCCTTCACTGCGAAGCTAAGCTTTGCATTCACTTCGTTTAAAGGTATATTACTGGGCCATTTGTGGAAATAGCTTGCTTTACAGTAGATATAGATACCATTATGAGATTTTCAATCTTCCCATCAAACTCCCCATGGACTCCCTCTCAATTACATTCTTCTTGCAGAGCTGCACTGAGTGGGGTTCTGACATTATATTTGCCGCTAATGTGATGTTACCACTGCACAAGACTGCATTACATAAAGGTTATATGAATTAACCTAGATGTAAAAATAGCACGGAAATGCACACAGAGCACCCGCCCCATGCCACACATACCTACGTCGATGCATGCTTACTTATTAGATTAATAGTGTTCCATCACGAGCCTCGCACGAAGAAAAGCTGAATGTCAAAAGCTATCACGATCATTTAGCAGGTGTCAGACTTGATCAGAAGCAACCTTATCCACTGAAGCAGTGGCTGAGCACTGAATACATGTATATTAAAAATAGATTTGCATCAAGCATCAATAAGCACATGGATTCATGAAACACACGCACATTGTTCGTCAACATCAGATAGAACTCCAGACAGGATTTGATGGATGGAGGTGCCAGAGGGAAAATCATTTCTACTAACTTTTTCTAGCTGCTGTGAATAAAAAAAGAAGCAATGAAAAGCTCACAGGGTGCTATATAGCAGGTAATGACACAGGATGTACTGTGCTACACTTTTGATATATACAGTACAAGGGCAAGAGGACTGTCCTCTAGTCTCCACAGTGAGTGTAGATACTGGAAAAAATGACTTACACCAGCTGGCATGGTTCAACGCCTTAACTATCTGAAAATAAAGTACCTAATTATACCTTGAAGGGTACAACAGCCTGTCAGTTGGGTGGTACCCCCCACACAACTGATGTTGTACCCAAGACAGTGTGTACTTTGTTCCCTTGTGGTTTGTACCTTACAGAAGCAGGTCTTAAAGGTCTAGCACATCAGCACAAACGCCTCATATCAGCTGTCAAGCACAGTGGTGTAGGTGGCGGTGATGATCTAGGCTTGTTTTGCAGCCACAGGACCTGGGCACCTTGCAATCACCGAGTCCACAATGAAGTCCTCAGTATACCAAAGTGTTCTAGAGTCAAAAATGAGTCCATTACTTTGACAGCTAAAGCTTGGCCAAAATTGGGTCAAGCAACAGGACAAAGCACATGAGCAACTCTTCAACAGAATGGCTAAAAAAAAAAAAAAAAAAAAAAGGAGATGCAAAGA